>BSBM01000156.1:1567500-1630000 GCA_027924585.1 Larix kaempferi | reverse complement strand
CCCCTGAAAATAGATACTTGTTGGTTTTAGATGGCCATGGCAGCCTCATTGTTGTGCAAACCATCGAGGAGGAAAACAGGTTGGGCATTCACTTGTTAACACTTCCTGCTCACACCACTCATAGGTTGCAGCCCTTGGATGTGAGTGTGTTTGGGCCTTATAAGGATTTTTTTAGGTCGGAACGTGCTGCATGGATGGTGAAGAACCCAGGGGTAGAGGTAAAGAGGTTTGAGTTAGTTGAGCTTGCAAGCAATGCTTTCAAAAGGGTTCTCACATCCTCGAATATCAAGGCTGGCTTTAGGCGAACAGGTATTTGGCCATTGAATTATGATGCTCTTATGCATGACACCGGGCGTAGCCGAGCATTTGATGTGGATGGACAAGAAGATGTGGCTGGCGAAGATATTGAGGATGGCCAAGAAGATGTGGCTAGCGAAGATCTTGAGGATGCCGAAGAGAAATTGGATGGGTAGCAAGAGGTAGATGCTGTGGACAACATCATGTCCCTTTCTCAAGGAAACTACCAAGGAATTGGTGTTGTTGATGATGATGAACATGTTAACGCTACACAATTCGATGACGAAGCAACGGAAGATAACATGGGGCTAGGTGGTCCAGCCGGCACACAAGTGGATTCTGTGGCACATAGAAATGTGGTTGATGGTTGTCGCAATCTAGGAAACAACAATGACACATTGACAATGCCAACACAAGTATCCCAACCATCATGGATGGAAGAGGCCATGATGAACTTGAACAGACACATTGGCGGTTCCACCAACGATGAAATCATGAACATTCCTTCGAAGCCGACAGCCATTCAAGATGAGATTGTCCATTTTTATGTTGATGGTGGGTTGATAGAAGAACCTAACATAGACAACTAGGATACAACCGAAGAATATACTGCAATAGAAGAACCTCTCATAGTAGAATAACCATTGCCAGGGAACACACCAAGGCTTGGCCAATTCCTAAAGTTGCCAGTGGAGAGAGTGTCAATGCAAGGAAGGCAAGGAAAGACATACATTCTCTGATTGGGCCGGAGTTCACAACTACTCACTTCAGAAGAGTGCATAAGCATCTTGGTTGAATATGAACAAAAGAAACATGCTTTGCAGGAATTAAAACAAAGGAAGAAAGATATTGCAAAGGAAAAGAAGGAAGCAAGGATGATTGCAGTTGGACATCGGGCATAGGAAAGGATTTCAAGAGAGGTTGCTCGCCAAGAAAAAGAGCACTAGAAGCAGTTGGAAAGGCAAGCAAAGGATGCAAGGAAGTTGCAATAGATGAACCAAAATTATTGAAGAGAAATGGAGGAAAGGAATGTGATGGATGATACTACAAGAACAACCATTGAAAGGAACATGATGGAAGGATCATTAGAAGCATTTGAAAATAGTGCACGATTCTAGAAGGATCTTATTAACATTCAAATACCCCACTATAATCAGGTTTATTTACACCCCCCCTCTATTCCTACTAGTGCAGGGGCCCATTCTATGTTATCTTATTCAACACCTGCAATTATTCCAGGGGTCTCAAGCACAAGTCAGGCCTACAGCTATTCAATTCCTCCTTGGTTGCAAGGAGTAAATTGGCCTCAATCTGTTTCGACCAACCCCACCCATCCTAATCAAACATGCTCAGTAAGGTCACCCTACTTGGCTCAAACTGGAAACCCGACAAGAAATGATGGGGAAGGTGGCGAACCTCTTGAAGAATAGGATATCTGGTGTATAGGCTAACAAAACGCTATTTTGTTTTCAAGGCATTTTATTTTTTTTGCAGCCTCAATCAATCATGATGAGGGCTTGACATAACCTAAAACATAGGTGATAGTTTTCATACAGACTGCAAATCCTAGGCACTGACATCTACTACAAATAGAGGCATTGTATTGACATCTACTACACATAGAGGCATTGTATTGAGATCTACTACAGATAGAGGCATTGTATTTGTATTTCAGTACTATTAATATAAAGTGCAGTTGTTTTATTATAAATGAGCATGTTTTATTTATTTATGTTTGTTTCCATTCTATGAATGTTGACCATTCCTTCCTGCCTACAAAACACAACAACTTCAAAATCCATCTATTATTTTTTTTCCAAACTCATAGCAACACTCCTTTCACAAGCTCATTCAAGGAGGCTTATAAGGTAAAAGGAAAACCCAAAAATTTGAACCTATGTCAAAGTTGCAATTAATTTGATTATTGCATTAATGGAAAATCCATCATATCCCTCTAACACTATGGATAGCAATAGGTACCCATTTATCTATCCCTTGTATGTGTTCCTCTTTAGATCTTGGATTGTGTAACAAGACTCGAGTCAAGTCTTGAGCATTTATCTTATTGGGAATGAGCTACAAGATTCCCATTATTGTACTTAATCACAAGCACATATTAAGGAAGATAACAACACAATCACCTAAGAAAGGTAACCATAACATACTCACTCTAAAAAAAACATAAATTGGTATGTATGGTATCTCTCTCACTTGCATTTTTAGTTTGTTGCATAGTGTTAGTTTTGATCACCTAAGTTTACTGTTTTAAGTCATAATTTGCTTGCTTCCCTCTTATTTTAATTCTATGGATAGAAATAGGTATCTAGTCATTTTCAACTTTGATCTTACATGCACAAACTAGCCAAACAACACTCTTAAGTACCATCTCTAATTTCCACTTAAACTCAAACCCATAAACAAATGAACATGCACAAACCAGCCAAACAATACTCTTAAGTACCATATCGAATTTCCACTTAAACTCAAATCCATAAACAAATGAACATGCACAAACTAGCCAAACGACAGTCTTAAGTACCAACTCTAATTTCCACTTAAACTCAAATCCATAAACAAATGAACATGCACAGACTAGCCAAACAACACTAATAAGTACCATTTCAAATTTCCACTTAAACTCAAATCCATAATTAATATTGAGAAAGTTCACTCCATTAATTGTATCAAATACTTAAACTGTGTCAATTGCTTAAACTGTATACCAAAAAATGCTTAAACTGTGTCAATTGCTTAAACTGTATACCAAAAAATGCTTAAACTGTGTCAAATTTTATGCATTAGTTCACTACATATGATTGCAAAGCCATCAGGAAAAGAAAGACAAACATTCACACAAAATGAGGGGTCATGCCAAATTTCAGAATTGTCACTCAAACACCATGACAATGTATCCACAACATTTTCTTCTTTTGTAGCTTCAAACAAGAATATAAAGATGAATATAAAGTTCAAACACCTGCTGCTGCAAATTTTGCAGCAATATGGATATAAACTGCAGTAATCATAACCAAAATATTATTACAATATTGCTCCCAATAATCCAAATTCTAGAAACCCTAAACCACCACATTTACAAACTATTGACTGCACATCCACACAATAACGCATAACAATATTACTGCCAACATTGAAAGCAACTATCATTCTTCCACACATTATCGCATTCCATGCCAACTTCCATAAACCCTAAACCACCACATTTAAAAGCTATTGACTGCACATCCACACAATAAGGCATAACAATATTACTGCCAACACTGAAAGAAACCATCATTCTTCCACACATTATCGCATTCCATGCCAAATTCCAGAAACCCTAAACCACCACATTTACAAACTATTGACTGCACATCCACACAATAAGGCATAACAATATTACTGCCAAAACTGAAAGAAACCATCATTCATCCACTAAATATCGCATACCATGCCAAATTCCAAAACCCTAAAGCACAAAATTCACAAACTATTGACTGCATATGCCTGAAAAATATTCACGAATAGAAGCCAAAAGCCAAATATAAGCTGCAGAAAAAACAGAGAATCTCCTACGAAACCCTCCACAGCCAACCCTAAACATATACTATTTTAACAACTATATAATTAGCCAAAAACAAACAGGTGCAGAGCCAAAACCATAATAGTGGCAAGCATACACACTGCCCTTAGAACCAGGTACACCCAACAACTTTCATCAAGATGAACTGTTGCATAATTACCCAAAAAAATGGTCAAAAGTAACCAGAACCACAACATACAATTGCAGACTTTTTTCAACACGCCGTTTTGCCGGGGCTACTCCACCATAAAAAAAGTAACCAGAAAGCCATACAAACAGCCATAAAAACACAAGAAACCAAAGATAAATCGATCCAAAGGATTAACGAAATCATCCATGAGGAGGTGTGGAGTAATAAAAAACACTTTCGAGATGCTCATAGGAAACCCTACCCGTTCTAGGATGCAATGCCAAGTCCCGTCGAGAATGTAGATCCAAGGCACGTCGAGTGCACAAACCTCCGTCGCTAACCTTCTCGACCCCATAGCCGACATAGGAGCATGTAGGGACTGAGCCACTCAGGACCGCCAATAGGGAGAGCAACACACAAAGGAAATCACCTGCCGAGCAAAGCCACCATAAGAACACCGCCAGAAATCCTATCAAACCGAACCAAAATGCAAGAAATTCCATCCAAAACTCCAACCAGGGCGAGAGTTGTGAGGTTTTGTGGAGCTCCATTGATGGGGATGCGACGTTCAACATTTCACAGGGGCTAGCGCAGGCAATGGAGCCCCAACGGACCAGTACTGGGGTGGAAGAACCTATATGTAGCTTTCACCTATATCTATTGAAATGTTGAAATGACAACTTATTTGAGGTTCCATCAAATTAATTATAATTATAAAAAATATAAATAGCTTTTTCTTATACGAGTGTTATATTGATATATTTTCTTTTATAATAGATCAATGTTGTCAACAATGGCACTTATATTATATTTTTAAGCATATTTTTAATGCGAGGTTTCCCTTGTCCCTTCCTCATTTGTTTGTAGGATATTCAAATGTGCTACTATCGCAGGAATATAGAATACTCCTTCACTGAGAATTTTTAAACTTTAAATAAGGAATACGACCCTACTATGAATACATCTTTGCTCTGAATTTTCACTCTTTGAATATGAAAACACATTTGAAAATTCTTAACAAATAATTCCTTTCCTTCAAGGATGACTCGGACAACACATACTGCATAGGTTTCAATTCAAAACATATGACACCTCCTCATAACGCCTATAACACTCTTTCCATGGCATCTTCTATTTTTTTGGATTTGTACCATTTTTTTTAAGGCAAAAACAATCATGATTGTAATGCATCATAATCCCTCATCATGTGGGTAATAACGAAGGTAAACATAATACATGTTGACTATTTATAACACATCATAAGGTAGGTAACAAAGGAACATGGTTGGTATCAGTTTATAATAAGTGTCATCTTTCATAGCTCATTTTTTTTTTTTTTGTAATTAGGGGAATCGACAACTTGGAAGGGGCTGGTACTTGAGTGACATGGGGTCCAGGGATCCAATCCCATCCACTATCAATATACCCCTATGTGCACCCACACATCCCTCAAGCATGGGGCATGGGTAAGCCGGGGTAATTTGAACTCGTGACCTCCATTTACAACATTTCCTTCATATCAAGGGAATCGTCGGTTGAGCTACACCCCTGCAGGCATCTTTCATAGATCAATTGATTTACCATCAAAGCACAAATACAATCCTCCAATATTTTGCACATATCCTTTTAAGGGAACTAGTAATACTTTTCTTATCAAGGAAAAAATCATTAGGTACATCAGGACCCTAGGCTACATCTTTTGTTTTCATGGATTTGAGGCTTTTCTTCAACAGTCTCCTTGCGAGTCAAGTTATCTTTCTGAGCTAATAAATGGATTCTCAGTCTATTGATCCAAACACTAACAAAAATTAATTTGTTAAATAAATCACTATTGGGTCGTTTATTTGTCATCATTTACATTCATCCACTTAGTCATTTATCTCATACTTCCATTTATTTATTAATCCATTTACCACATATTCTCATCAAAACACCATGGCACACTTCCTTATGCCACAGTGGTCAAATTACATCTGTTTTCCTTTATTTCTAATGAATTCAATATTTTTACACTTTATTTTATTGATGATGGTTTATGAAGCATTCCTATACCAGTTCGGTTTCTACACCAACATTTCCTGTACCAAATTTCGTTACCAAGTTCATGATTAGCATACTTGTACACCTCCAGCTTGAATTCTGCCACTTGGAAATTGTACAAAATGTGTCCCAATATGGATCTGGGTTTCTCATACCTTACCTAGCTCGCACGTGTGAGTATCCATCATGTGGTCAAATACTTCCTATTATTTAGCAACAGTTTTCAAACAACCTACTTTCACCTCAATTTTCGAGCAGATGAAGACGAATCTCACAAAACCAAAACATGGGTTTTGTTCGTAAAATATAAAATTGATATGAAATAAATTTGTTTTCTAACATGATTTGGTTTGGGAGATATGGGTGGATATTCAACATGGATCTTCCCAAATTGATGTAAAACCCATATTTTTATGTTTTTTCCTAAATTGTAACATTTGAATTA
This sequence comes from Larix kaempferi, assembly GCA_027924585.1. NCBI lineage: Eukaryota > Viridiplantae > Streptophyta > Pinopsida > Pinales > Pinaceae > Larix > Larix kaempferi. The sequence goes on along the minus strand of BSBM01000156.1, from coordinate 1,623,508 downwards.
TGAGTTTGGGGATTCGGTTTCATCAATTCCTCAGTGATGTATAAATAATACCTCAGAGGACTAGGGATCATCATCATTATCATTCATGAAGTTTGTATTAGAGAGAAATTCATTGTATTATAAAGCTAGTCATTGTCCTTTGTAAGCGAAGTTTTAATGGGATACATAGTTGATTCTTTGTTGGTGCATTGCGCATCTTCACAACTTGATTTGATAATTCTCAGGAAGTGTTATATGAATAGGGAAGGGACACTCAACTTGGGTAACATTTTCCTCTTCCAAATTGTTAGTTAGATTTCAAAGCATTGTTTAATTTGTGTGATTGCAATTCATGTTTGATTTGATTGTCATTTACGTTTTGTTGGATCAATGTTTTAATTTTGTTCTTTTATTGAATTGGTTATTAAAGCTTAGATATGGTCATACCTTTGTATATGCATATCAAAGTTTCATTTCTTCATTCATATCTTCTATTGTTTTCCGCTAATAATTCCAATGATCTATTCTAATGTATTAGATCTTTGTTTTACTTAGTTTAAACTCATTACAAGTGCATTATCATATGCTAAATATGTTGTATAAATTTATTATAATATTTTAAGTTATTATAGTCACCTTCTATTCCTCCATGCATCGCCTCTAATCCTTCCATTCATACTACTCTATGATTCAATTTAAAAGAGTTATGTTATATATATTTCAATACCCTATTTCCTCTCATTATGCCTAATTCTAAATTACCTCTAAACAATTCGCAATTCACCTTCATTTGATCTTAATTCGTTCTGCCCAATACTCATTACCATTGTTCCTTAATTTGATTTAGTTGGATCCCCATTGACATTCATTGATAGTTTTCTAAACGCCATTACTCCAATGTCTGATAGAAGGGTTTTTTACACAAGTGAACAACAATATATATGTTTGTTATTAAATTTGTTTCCATTCATAAAACACATATAAAAACAATACAATTTTTTTTTCTCTTTCCCATGTATGGCTCATTCCTCCTTCATGCTGTGGGATTATTATGATGACGGTCCTTAAAACATTGTTGTTATAAGTTCCTTTTGAGATTGTCCTTTAAGGTTCGTCACCAAATCCCTTTCCACTGACACTTTTGGCGAGGGTTGTTAAAGGCCCATTATTGATTCTATCTTTGGTGACACTTCTAGTGACAATATTTTATTAGCCCTCACTAATACTAATTTATGTTACTTTTGGTGAGTGTAGAAAAATGTTTGTCACCAATTATCATTCTAATGGGTTTTTTATGACACTATGTGAGCATTGCTATATTTTTCGACAAAAGATAACGGTTTAAGATTAGTATTGTTATGGATTCCTTGTAATTAATATGTTTCCAAGGTCATACTAGTAACAGTACTCACTCATAAGATCTACAAGCAATCTCTAGTGGTTTTCCATAATAAACCACTAGTAATTTATAAGTACCATTCCAAAATGGATCCATAAGAAATATGATCTTTTGGTTTCTCATAAGAAAAATAGATAATCCATAACCTAGTGATCTTGGCCACTGGTTCATCTCTAGATTCCTTGATAGAACCATGGGAATTATGTAGTTCTCTAGTTCATTTCATGATCTCTATGGTTTATTTGATTAATCGTTGACCCTCAATCGCCTATATAAATTATAACTAGTCCTTCAGTATCTGAGTGTGGCTCGACTAAAGTTCCCTGTTTCTTTTAAAAATGAAATTGTAAAGTGCATTCTATGTATCCATGAATTGGATACAACATATCTGAATTGGATATACAAGTGATGTAACCATCTTATCCCCTCCCTGATTTCCTAGGAAGCCAGTACTACTCTATATGCTAGGGGTAAACTTCCTTTGGCCATTGATTTCCATGAAATCAAGTGCCCACTTTTTGAGTAGAGTAAATGTATGAATCTATAACTTGGCAAAAACATCCTTCCATTGCATTTACAAGGTATGTGTCCATCTTCTCCCATCCCCCATTTCCTAAGAATCCATTATGCTATGGATAAGCTTCAATGGGCCAATATTGAGTACTTCAATGTTGTGTAAAATTATTAGAATTCAAATGCTATTTTATATATGGAAAAAAAGATATTGTTTTAAATATAGTCAAATATAATAAGTGCTTTACTTAGATTGATGAGTCTAATTTGTGTAAGCATCTATTTGCAAATAAAATCCTAGATAAAAAAGGTATAAATGAAGATGGGAAATATGTGACCAACTATGGAAATTATGAGGTGGTGTATCTTACACCATAAGGAAGAAAACCCTTTATAACTCTCTTTCCCATTATACTCAAAATCGATGATTTGAACACTATCTACATAGGCACTAATTTTTCTATGTTATTCATGAACCCTTGGAGATGTGACATAGCTTCCATCTTCCTAGTCTTGCCCCGGAAACGACTAATACAAACCGTTACACCAAAACCCCGAGGTGTTAGTGAAGGCCACCCATTAGGATCTTAACATTCCACCATGCTTCGCAGTCCAGACTCTGGGCTGGATGTGCGTGTGTACGGTGGTGTCCCCTTTGAGCCGTACGAGCCCCGGACGAACACCGCAATGATGACATTGCCACCCGCTCTGTGACTTGAACCTAGGTAGAGGCTCTGATACCAAATGATACGAACCGTTACACCAAAACCCCGAGGTGTTAGTGAAGGACACCCATTAGGATCTTAACAACGACAAGTTCTAGAATTTAGGGTTATCTATTTCTACATTGAGAATCCTTCGAGATTGAGCAAGGATATTACAAATGGAAGCCCATCCTTATCAACCCTATTCTTGTTTCTAAATTTCATGTATCATCCCTTAAAGACAAGGAGAACCATTTTCTTAATATGGGAATAATTCCTACTACTATTTGATTTGATGGCTTATGTGGAGCAATTAATTGAGTTAATTTTTAATATGTTTATTCCATTTTTATATTTAACATAAACTTATATATAAATTTTATTTTTGAACTCACATCTTTTAGACATGTAGCCATCTAAGCGTCATGGACATATAGATAGAGAGATTCTCAACTTATGAGAGTTTTGTTCCAGAAAATTCCTATATATATATTTGAAAATATAAAATATGTGAAATCTCCACACTAGTAAAAGGTGCAAAGATGTTAAAAAAGTGACTACATTCAATATTTGAATATGCATTTGAAATGCACCTAAGGATTAAACTATATATTTTTTAAGTGCTTCGGCGCCTGACGTTTCACCATGTCCCAAATCAAACTACAGACTCTTTAAGTGCTTTGGTGCCTGATTGTTCGGTGCTTGAATTGTCTATGGTTTAACATCTATTTTGATCCTTTTTGTGTCCTCTGGAATGTCCTTTTACCTCGTGGATCCTGATTTACCTTTCTTTTGACATCTAAGATCTTCATATGTGACATGGGAAGCATTCTATGTTATATTCCAATTCATTCATACGTTATTATTGTCATTATTATGTTAAAATAAATTGATTTTTATATAAACTTAAAACAATTTAATAATGTATATCTACGGACTTGGACTAAGCCTGTAAGTTGAGTTGTTTTTTATACTTATAGATGCACAAATGGAAATCGGACACATGGGTTTTCTTTGGAATCATGTCAGCTAGCTCATCCTCCTATTGGTTCCTCAGAGTTTGTTGTGATGTTCCTTGAGGAGTGTATTTTTTGCAGACAAGTCGCAGAACAAAGGAAGCAGAGTTTTGGCTTAGATTAGAGGATCTGTCAATTATTTGAATCTTGAAAGATCCTACTTATTTTGTTAAGATGCAATTTATCTTTTAAGCTACAAAAGATTGAGAATCCCAATTATATTCTCATCTTCAGTTGGATTGAGAAGACGATATATTTTGTAATCATGAGAAGACTATATATTTTGTAATATGTTATCTTCAGATGGTTAATTTGGAAACAATGAATAGTCTAAACAGTTTCACAAAATTCAGTTCTTTTCTTGTGCTCGTTGATGGAAAAATACATCAAGGTTCTCCTTCCAATGAATTTCCTCCCGTCGACAGCAACACATATTTATGGGAGAGGAATTAGAGACTTATAAGGTACATTGGGCCATGCATGCCTTAATGGCAGGTCCCTTTCCTTTAAGCATGGAGATTCCTTAATGTTCCCCGAACGATTGATTATGCAGGGTATACGACATCAAAAAAATTGATTCATATCTTGTTAGATTGTACTTCGATGATTTGACATCAGTTGGCATTAATGGAGGGATGTCTCATGTTGGTTAACAAATTTCATTACTTGTTGGTAATCCACCAAATCCATCCATGTTCTACTCAAACACCTTAATTCACATGTTTTGGATTTCATCACGAATGGTTTGGTTGAAGAATTTGCAGTTCAACATGTTTTTGTACTGACAATTATAGGCTTGGATCAAGCCTGTAGAATCTCCAGTTTTTGTGTTTTTTAAATATTTCAGTAAAATCCTGAAGATGAAAAGATTGTTGGTAAAATGGAATGTCTCATGTATGGGGAAGGGAATCCTGAAAATGAACAGAACCTTGCTAATATCTTGGATTCATCCCTTCTGGTACAAGAAAACTTTCAGTTCTATTTGAAATTTTTCGTTTAAGGTTGTGGATATAATGATTTCTTCCAACAAAGTTATATCTTTCAAATCCATGGAGGATATGTATTTTCATGATTGGAAGTATTGTATACCGGTTTTATCCCCTGCCTGTGTGCTATGTTATTCAAATTCTTCTCTGAATTTGCATAAGTATTGTTCTGGTAGGGTAAAATTTGATTTATTTTTCCTAATAATGTGTAATTCTAGCATATAAGAATGATTTTTATACATTTCAATTAGCTTTACAAGGTCATTTCATGGATTATTATATAACGTGACCTGTCAGGAAAATTCTTTTTGTTCAAATAATTTCCATAAATGGAATGACTGTTAACTCATAGCTTGTTGGATGAATGCGTATATGTTGATTTGACACTGTCAATTGTCGGTCTCTCTAACATTTTGTCCCCTGTATGAATAATGATATTTATACCCGATTTGAAATTTGTCTTTCTTTGTTATGCATAAGTCTGCACGAAAATACCAATTTGGGTTAAAGGATATTGGTTTGATCACCTAACTTCCTTTCAACAGAGCAAGTTTCAGTTGGCATGGTTGTTGCACGTAGGGAGGATCCATATTCCATTGAACTGTGCGATGAATATCCCTTTAGTAAGAGGATTTTTCAACAAATTGGATGGTATGCGTTTTTTAGCAAATTCTGAGGGCACAACGAAGATGTGACCAAGGAATTTGCTCTCAATTTCGATGGAGATTCTTCTAACATTCTGGGGTTTCTGCTTCCAATTTTAGAAACATCCATTTCTCTTGGTGTAGGATTACAAAAAATAGGGGAAATATGGTTTAAAGTTGGTCATTTGAAAAACACTGACTATTGGAAATAGTCTGTGAAAGTGGCTAATGTTAGTATTCATTGGAAGAACATAGATGAACGCAAATATTTCGCTCTTGAATGGGGTAATGCCATTTTATTTTTGCAGAAATATTTGACTTGTGAAGGACGATATAGCCTTGTCTATATTTATCATATTCGAATTCTCCTTCACATCAAAGGAGAATAATTGATGAACATTCCATACTTCTTTTGGAAGATCCTGTCTAAAATGGCTTCATCTACCAAAAAATGGTGTGATCAACAACTCGGTAATAGCTTGTATAACCATGGATTAATTAAGTTTTTGATTGTGGATGAATTACAAAAGAGAAACCTAACGTGCGAACAATTTTTAGTGGAAAGATGGTTTCAAGATCAGGTTGATGATGATCCTCAATATTCTGTATCGTCCCCTCCAGCAATTCAGACAGAATTTGATCCAGCACCAACATTTTCTGAACCAATTCAAACCCAACCATCTCCAAAGAGGCCTGGAGATGATGAAGAGGGTGATAAAATTTCAGGCAGAATGAGAAGAATATTTGCAAAGTTAGAATTCATTTCTAGACAAGCTATTGAAAAAGTTAGAATATCTGAAGATATCTTCTCCACAATACCCAAACGTCGAAGAACTCGTTATACATAGAGACTAGATTTACAATCAACACCCTAGCCACAATTTGAAGCTACTCATTTTCAAGACCAAGATCAGACGAAAGAATACAAATCTAATCAAGTGGTAAGGCCTGATTCTCCTAGTTTAATTTCAAGTAAGTTACAGAAGAGGATTAAGAAAATTAAGAAGCAAGTTCGTGAATTTCAAGTTTTGGATAGATATGTTAAAAATGAAAATGAAAAGTTAAAACAGAGGAGTAGACAATTACAGGGAAAGAATGATGTTCTTGAGTAAAGACTGAAAATCTTGAGAATTCAAAATCACCGATGGAGTCAACAAAACAAAAGGTTGAGGAAACAAAATAATTTTCTTAGAGATAAATCATTACGAAAGGAATCAATACAACTGGATAAGGATAATACAAGTTTGGAATTATTGGCTACAACAGATGCAGAAAACATTCTTCCTTCTTCCACTAAAAATTCTGAAGAGATTCATGGTGAAATATATATATATATATATATATTCTCATGGTGAAATTTATGCCTTTAAAGTTCATCACTTAAAACAAGTTCAACTTCTTACATAGACAAATTCCCTACTAATTACTTGCGAGTTATGTTGTTTTCATTCCGTGGAGCTTCTCAGAGTAGTTTTCATTGTTAGTAAGGTAGTTTCTCACCTTACATGTGATTGGTCATATTGAGGGCTTTTCAATAGCAATTTTGATGTAACTCTGCTAACATTTTAATAAATTCATTAGTAGACCCGTGAATGAAGAAATGCTCGACGATCAATATAGTGAAATGGAGAAAATAAAGGAAAATAGTCTCCATCCAACCGAATATGGGAATATAATCGAGTTTCTTCGATCTCTTGCAACTTAATTAAAAGAAAAATTACATCGTAACAAATAAGGGAGGATCTATAAAGATTCAAAGAATTGATAGATCCTCTAATCTAGGTAGAAAATGTGATTCCTTTTTTTGGTGACCATTATGCAATAAATCCTCTCCTCGGGAAACACCATAATGAACTTGGAGGAACCAGTATGAGGGTGAGCTAGGTGACATGATTCCAAAGAAAACCCATGTGTCCAATTTCCATTTGTGCATTTGTAAGTATAAAAAACAACTCAACTTACAGGCTTAGGCTAAGCCCATAGATATACGTTATTAAATTGTTTTAAGGATATATAAACACCAATTTATTTTAACATAATGATGACAATAATAGCATATGAATGAATTATAATATAACCCGAAATTCTTCCCATGTCACATATGAAGATCTTAGATGTCAAAAGAAAGGTAAATAAGGATCCAAGAGGGAAAAGGACATTCCAGAGCACACAAAAAGGATCAAAATAGGGGTTAAAACATAGACAATTCAAGCACCCAACAACCATCAAGCCTATCTTCCACACTTAGGATTGTTACTATCTTGACTGTAAAGTACAACCAACAAGAACATAAATCTTCCCTTGTCAAGTATGGCCAATAACTCAGAAAAATACCCGTGTGAAGTACAACTAGCAAACACAAAAATATGCCTTTGTAAGGTACAAGCAACACAACAAAAAACTATCCCTTCAAAGCTTTGTAGGCTGAATCGAAAAGAAACTCAGAATAGCAAGGAAGGTGGTCTGTCAATGATGATTGTACATACTTCTCTTGTTTATTCTATAGATGTGTATTCTTCAAAAGTTATTATATCTGGTAACAAATATTTCTTTGTGAAGCTATGTAGATAATAGTAGAAACTTGCACCAGGTGTTAACACCCAAAATGACCCCCTAGGTTGTGGGAGAGGGAAAACTGGGGTAACCACTAACCACTTTAGATTTGTGCTACTGACCCAGCACAAAAAGAGAGGGATCTCTCTACAACTCTCACAGAAAACTGAAAATAATCAATAACTTCCAACCCATTCTTCTTCTTATTACATTCAATTTATAGATCTATCTGGCCCTAGGGTCGAGCTATCTCAGTAAGAAGCTGTTACAACAACATTTGACACCTATACAAAGAGATTCAACAACTTAAGAGTCGGTTTCAACAAATCTTGAACAGTTTTGGCCGCGGACTGTTGAAAAATGCCTCTCGGTTCCACGGCTGTATATCCCAAATGGTGATAGATGTGTAAAACCTGAAAGATGTTTTTGTAGAATGGACCATTCTAAAGAAAAATTTCTGTCAGTTTCCTTAGATTTGTCCCCAGCTGGCCAGGATATACTCCGGAAATTGATGACACGCAGAAAACGTAATTTCTGAAAAATTACCCTCTGAAGAACCTTTCGATTCTCCCAAACCGTGACACCTGTGCAGATTCTGAGAGAGGTTATTGGAGATTGGCCCGTGTTGGAGATAAACCTCTCTTAGTTTCTCTAAATTCCTTCTGGTTTGGCCGAAAAATCTGCTGCAAAATGATGACTAAAACAGTCATTTTCGGTGGAAAATCTCCATGCCTTCACAAAAATCCCATTTAGCTTGATTTTGTTCCTTTTTACAAGTTAAAATTCGAATTAATAGGGACCATGGATCTCCTTAGCTCGCTGATCTGGGCCGTCCATCACTACTTAGCATTATTATCTTTATTTCATCTTAACTTTGGGAACAAATGCTTGAAATTTGTTTGATTTTCACCCTCATTGGGCATGTGGTCTAAGGAAATGAGACTTTATTCATGTCTCCATAGGTCTGGACCTTTTCAAATGCTTAGCACAAATATGGTGCTAACAACTGGCTCCAACCGGGGATGCTATCCTCCCTGCGAGGTAGCAAAGAACCTGTAGACCAAGTGCCTGATCCATTGGGCGGCTCCCAATTTTGCAATGAAATTTGCACTCTGACCTGCAATTGAAATTTGTAACCTGCAACTGAAACAATCCTCTCCACTGAAGACTAACCTGTCCTGCTGCTGCAACTGATGCCTGATACTCCTTATCATCAACATTAATTCGCAGCAAATGTTTCCTCTGTCTTACTTTTGTGACAACAATCATGACAGGTAACCTGCTGAGCAAGTATGTCATCAAATATTTTGACAATGTAGCTTCTGGATGATAGGCCTCGAGAGTCTCATCATAGAGGCAATTGAAGAATTCAAAGGCATCTTGGTGCTTTTAAATATTTATAGGTAAACCATTATAATCCTGGAAAAGCATCCCAAGAGCCTTGTGGAGTGTAGTGATCTGAATTTCTGCCCAGCAATGCACCCAAAAACTCTAAGGCTTCAGCAGACAGATATTGATTGCCGAGTTCCGACCTATCTCCTTTGTATGCACCAAGCATTTTATTACTAGCTTGTTGAGATGCGTTTTCCAGAGGAAAATAGACCAAGGGTTTGGCTTTTGGGCCATTAAGTTTACTTTGATTCTGTCAGAGAAGTAATGTTTGACTGTTGATCTATTTCCCAGCTTGATCCTAGCCTTTGAATGGTGTAGCCCACATTCTTTGGATAGCTTCGACCTCTTTTTGTGAATGCTTCTGTAGGAAGAATATAAACAGATCGAAAAACACAGTCTGCACCCTTTTTATGCAATCATAGTCTTTAAGCCACCTAGCGTGGATAATCTTGCCACTCCGAGTGAGTGCTGCAACCAAACATTACCATCTGAGTTTATAACACTGCAAATACCTGAGTTTGTAAAGGATCGGAGCGTCTGAACTGATGTTCCTCCCATGAGGATCGAGACAACAAAACTGATTGGTCGGTGGTCATCTTCCACTGCATACTGTGCTTTTTGACATAAAACACTCTTGATGGAGCAGCACGCAGTTATCATCACTAACTTCTACTATTACCTAGAAAGGTTCAACAAAAGATGTAGTCACACTGGAATTCCATATATTATCGTCCAAGAGAGCCGAAGACATCTAAATGGAACGAAGATGTATGCGAAAAGATGGAGCAGATGGCGATTGGGAAACATGGAGGGACATTGCATTGGGGTAAAAACGGAGGTTATTTGTTCAGAAGGCTGGCCAAGTGGGCGATGGTGAATTTAGGCAAGTTCTGGTAGGTAAAGAATATATATGATCCTGAGGGACTGCTTTCCTGACTTTATTACCAACGACAATTTCATTTGTGTTTTTCCAACCATTGCGATGGTAATAAAAACATTTTCGTACCTTCTTCCTTGATTGTGATGCCATTCACCAAATGACACACGGCTCTCCAGTCACATCCATCGCAATACTCACCAAATTTGTTTCTGGAGCAACATGTAATGAGGGATGCCATTCACCAAAAGACACGTGCCTTCTCCGGTCACATCCATCACAATGCTCACCCAATTTATTTCTCGAGCATGTAGTGGATGCCATATAACAAGAATCGTCGATCTCTATGATTTGGCAAATATAAATTTCGCTAGCATCCAACTAAATGCATTCGTGGTCCTGCTTGAGTAAAATAATGGTCTCTGCGGCTGCGAAATTCACCTCTCTGTGTGCTTTCCAGGTGCTGCAAATACCATTTGAGCCGGCCACTTCCAGCTTCACACTCACCAAGCCATGAACGAGCTCTATCTCCTCGATCTTGTGCCGAGAAAAGGAATTTGCTTCATTTAATATTCTATCAAAGCCTCAATAGATATGTATGAAACGAAAACCACGGTCGCATGAGGACCCCTCACGAACTCCTTTCAGCCGCTGAGCACCAGCCACGAGGGACATGCATAAAAAATAATGAACCAGCAGGAGCCATGCTACCTTTGGCATAATAAAAGGCATTTGTTCTTTGACTTCAGCAACCTCAAGCCAACCAGAAATGGCCCCACTTTCAACAAAGATGCTGATCACCGAAAAGGAGATCCCCCGCGGGTAACGCCTCAGACATTTGCAGATTGAGCCTCGCTGCAAAGCTCCCTTCTCTGCAATTAATTTGAAGATACCTTCCTTCCATTCGATTGTATTCAATGCACTAATAAATATGCGTGAGTCAAAAATGGAATTTTTATCTTTGGGAACGAAGGCGTCACCAACGATTTTTCTCTAATAAGATTTCCACTCCTTCTCCGATCGCCCATTTTTATAAACCCAACTCAATATTGGCATCACGATTTTCTTCTACAGGCACTACTTGCGTCTCATTTTCCTCCCTACGATTGCTACTACTTTCTGTATCTCATGGTTCGATGGAGTGCAGGCATGCTTAAATTCAACGCAATCTGCTAAATGGATTGGGAAAAGATCTGGTGCGTACGGATCTCCTGCTTTCTCTGGCTATTGCAGATACTGAACGTTTGAAATGAGCTGGCCAACGCAGTGAAGAGAGACTGTGGGCCACTTGTTATGCTGCAGGAAATCTCTAAACTTCTCCATGCCAAAAAATCCCATCCTTTGAAGGAGCCAGCGCGATTGGAGGAGCATCCCATCAGCTTGATTGCCATATTATTTTTTTGATGGAACGAGCAATCATTTTAATAACCATCACAGATTTAAATACCATGGTCGGATGAATCAAAAACATGCTCCAATGGGTGCGAATTTCTTATGCTTTCTTTGGTAACTCGATTTTGTCATGGCTGGCAACGCCTCCTCATGACACCTGCATATTCCTTTGGACAGACGCGTGGTTACTTTGGCTGCTATTAAGAATATTTTCATGTTTTGGGACTTATCCCACATGCGGACGAAGAAATGTCTCCTTGCGCCTTAGATACACCATGTAATTCATCATGAAGCAAGTAATAAAGGAAAGGCAGGCCCGTGAGTGAGCTTGGTTACTTCTCTTGTCGAGAGTTAAGAGCTAGGGCTGGCCCCCCTAAACTTTTGTTTCAATTTCTGTCGCTTGGCCCCCTAAACTTTTGTTTCAATTTCTGTCGCTTGGCCCCCAATAGCAATTTCAAAGCCTTACACCACAAAAATTTCAAATTTTGGCCACACCATTTTATAAAAACCTTTGCTCTTCATAATAGCTTAAAACTTTGGTCTTGATAGGCATTTAAAAGCAAGAAACTTTTATCTCGTTGTCTTTCATTCTTTTGCCCATTTTTTGCTATGATTTTTGGCCCAAATCCAGAAATTAAAAAACCCTTTTCCTCCATGAAAGATCAGACTCTTGAACCTTTGTTTATATAAAAAATAATCTTTGGCTTGGATACAAAGTTTTATGGCTTGAACTTTGGCCCAAATATAAAGCCAGCAATTTAAAAAACATGTCACCATAAAAAATAGAATTCTGGCTATATATCACCTTCATAGAAACCTTAAGACCCTGTAGATTTCTCATAAATTTTTAAAGCCTGAGCTTCAAACATATGTAGCTACCATAGGTTTATAAAATCAATTTTTCTTTGCCAATCTATGAAGATTTTTCTCTTTGGCTTATAGTCTCTTCACTCTCTCTGCTTGAAACTCCATTTACTACCTTAACTTGCAGCCATTGACTGAAAGATATGCTGAAATTTCTGAGTTGAACTTGAAAATTGAAAACTGAAAACTGACTGTACACACTGCAACTTGAACCGAAAAGTGCTGAAACTGAAACTGAACTATACATTTAGAACACTGAAAAATGCTAGGAGCCCAACCCCAAAACATAACTGTACATTTTGAAAAAGATGCTCAGCTATGAGCTTATTCCAATTGCCTACCTACCCTAATCAAACTCTCCGCTCAATTAAATAATGCAGAAAAGCCAATGAAGCCAATCAAGCAAATGGTTGAACAATTGGACTCTTCCACCATTCTTGAAATCAGTCAATGCTCGAGGATAAGATAGCATATGACCGCAATGATTCTTTTCATCTTCAAAGTGGAAATATCGCTGTAAATTGACACTGCAAAACCTTTCCATATGTTCAGCTACAGGGTCATAAAAACCATGGACGTTTGGCTACTTCCTACAACCAATCATACTTGGTCATCATACATGGATTCTCCATATGTGCCTATCACTTGCATGTATCGTCTTGGATCATAAAATTCATCTCTAGACACAAAACTATTCCATGTACTGACATCTAGAGGGGGCTGCAAAGACCTTTCAAAAGACAGGTGAAGATCTTGGGATTGAATTTGACTTTCTAGGGATTCAAGCTCTCCATTGTTTTTTTCATCAAATTCTTTCAAGAAACTAGTCTTATCCTTGGAGGAACATTTACAAGACTTTAAATATCTGGGTAGAAATATTGAGAAAGATTCTTTGATTTCATTATCATCATACATATCAAAATATTCTTTAAACCATCAACATAAGCATGATTTTCCACATACCCTACCATTTGATTTGATGAAGAAACTGAATCAACCGTTCAAACTTTGAAGTTGTTTAATCGGTGGAGTTGCCATGAAACCTTCAACATTCTAATCTAGAGTCACTGATCCTCCAAGTGGAGTCACCTTCATACTGGAATTTTATGAGTGGAGTCACCAGGTGAATGATACAACCTTCTCAATGTCTGACTGCTGTTCACCATCAACATTCAGACCTGAAACATTTGCCGTTCTCCCAGGGATGATAAAACAATCGCTCCCCGGTAGCGGCGCCAATTTGTTAACACCCAAAATGATCCCCTAGGTTGTGGGAGAGGGAAAATTGGGGTAACCACTAACCAATTTAGATCTGTGCTACTGACCCAGCACAAACAGAGAGGGATCTCTCTACAACTCTCACAGAAAATTGAAAATAATCAATAACTTGCAGCCATGAGGAATTACATAGATTTGAAAGAAGATTGAAAAATAATCAATGATAAACACATCAGCCTTCTAGATCAAATTATTCAATCAAAGCACATTTAGGAGGTCAGATTCCTACTGGAACAATTGTTTAAATTGCTTGGAGAGAAAATCATAAGGGAAAACTATTGGGCAATGGAGTCAAATTATGATACATAAAACAAATAACAGAGCTGCTGCATGAGATATCCAAACAAAGGTAGGGTAGTAACCAGCTTGTAGTCAAAGTGATTTTTAATTGGTGAAATAGAAGATGAATGAACAATCCATTGATATAAGGCATACAATGATGAATCCTATACCAATTTTAGCAGAAATTGGTGATGAATGCCTGAAATGAGAAGAACAGAGCATATATTTATGAATTCTGTCCTAATACTACACTTATCCAGGCATGAGAGAAATTAACAGAGAAATAAACACATCCACATAAGAGAAGAGAGGTCAACAAACTACAAGAACCAATTCCATAGGAATCTCTGCGAAAATTCAGCTTCAACACTGCAAATATATTCAAGAAAATGCTTCAAAACAGAGCCAAGCTCCCCTAGGCCTCAACCAAATGATTTTCCAACCCATTCTTCTTCTTATTACATTCAATTTATAGATATATCCAGCCCTAGGGTCGAGCTATCTCAGTAAGAAGCTATTACAACAACATTTGACACCTATAGAAAGAGATTCAACAACTTAAGAGTCGGTTTCAACAAACCTTGAATAGTTTTGGCCGTAGATTGTTGAAAAATGCCTCTCGGTTCCACGGCTGTATATCCCAAATGATGATAGCTGTGTAAAACTTGAAAGAATTTTTTGTATAATGGACCATTCTAAATAAAAACCTCTTTTAGTTTCCTCAGATTCGTCCCCAGTTGGCCAGGATATACTTCGGAAATTGATGACTCATGCAGAAAATGCAATTTCTGAAAACTTACCCTCTGAAGAACCTTTCGATTCTCCCAAACCGTGACACCTGTGTAGATTCTGAGAGAGGTTATTGGAGATTGGCCCATGTTGGAGATAAACCTCTCTCAGTTTCCCGAAATTCCTTCTGGTTTGGCCGAAACAGCTGCTACAAAATGTTGACTAAAACAGTCATTTTCGGTGGAAAACCCCCATGCCTTCACAAAAATCCCATTTAGCTTGATTTTGTTCCTTTTTGCAAGTTAAAATTCGAATTCATAGGGACCGTGGATCTCCTTAGCTCACTGATCTGGGTCGCCCATCACTACTTAGCATTATTATCTTTTTTTCATCTTAGCTTTGGAATCAAATGCTTGAAATTTGTTTGATTTTCACCCTCATTGGGCATGTGGTCTAAGGAAATGAGACTTTATTCATGTCTCCATAGGTTTGGACCTTTTCAAATGCTTATCACAAATATGGTGCTAACATCAGGATTTATCAATGTCAAAGGCTAGGGGAAAGCAATAGTTTTTCTGCAAATTTACAATAAAATCAAAGTGTGTGAAATCCTTTCACTCCTCCAAATATTGACTTAGAAGTTAGATTCCATATCGGTTTGAATTTCAATGATTCTACAAAATGACATGTAAAGAGACAACTACAATAATGCATTAAACCACATCGAGTATTTCCAAAATATCTAAGTCAAATATTTGAACAGCTTAGGGAGTTTTTTTAATATCAGAATACCTCTTAATAAGAAATGTGGATTTATGCAGTTGTTTGACTGCAATTTTTTGTGCAAAGTTGTGTGTTTTCAATATATAGGAGGTTTAGTATCAACTAAATTTTTTAGTTCATTGTGGACATAATTTCAAAGGAGCTTGGAGCATATTATCAAATGGACAAAAGAAACTGGATGAACTTGAAAAATATGTATAGTTTATATATTTGATTATTCACCGTGATATACCAAAAATCTGTATTAGTGCTAACTTGTGCTCAATTAAATTTATGTGACTTGGAAATTGGTTATGTGCAGGACACTAAAAGAATATAGGGATGGGGTTGAGGATCTATTAAAGTTTGTCGAGGCGCATTCAAGGAATAATATGTCCATGTAATAAATGTTGCATAGTCAAAGTACAAACATTTGATAAAATATGCGAGCACTTGATTTGTGATGGAATAATAGAACAATATAAAATTTGGTATTTTCATGGAGAGAGCATTCACAGTTAGGTATCTTGAAAAAAATGAATTGATCTAGTTTCAAACTTACTTGTATTACAATAAAGATATCAATTATATATTTATATGTGCAAACTTATGTTTTCCTCTCACCTTTAGATTCCATCTGTTATTGATGAGGCCAAGAAACGCTCTGAAAATGAGCCACATGAATTTATAGAGCATATCGCATCTTAACTGGTAATCCAATTTGCATTGGTAAAGGCCCGTATTTGACCAATTTCTATTCATTCTAATTTTCATAAAAACCATAAAATCACTGACATGAATTTTAATTTTCTTATTAATAGAGCTATGGACATGTATAATTCTATTACAATAATTAGGTTGATGAGCCTAGAACATCATTTCAGAGTGATAATGATCCCTTCAAAAAGGATGATGATACAACCATTGTTGGTGATCAAGTGCTTCATATGGTGAATGATGCTTATTGATGTCTTGATCAAAATATAAATGAAGGTTGTGATAATGTGGGGTTGGCATCAACAAATGTACTAAATGAAGTTAATGAATTTAAGAAGTTAATTGAAGATGCAAAGAGGCCATTGTACCCAGGTTGTGTTGATTTCACAAAACTATCAACAACCGTGGAATATTACAATCTCAAACTGAATAGCGGATGGTCTGATAGAAGTTTTGGCCAAATGTTAAAATTGCATAAAAATACACTTCCTAGAGAAAACACACTTCCATATTCTGCATATGTTTCAAAAAAGTTGATAAAATCATTGGGATTAAACTATGATATGATACATGCATGTCCCAATGATTGCATTTTATATCGAGGAAGTAACAAAAGTAAAGATGAATGCCCAAAATGTGGAAAATATCGATGGAAGGTGGATGCTCAATCTCAAAAGGTGTGTCAAGGTGTTCCTACAAAGGTGTTAAGATATTTTCCCATAGCACCAAGGCTAAAGATAATGTATAGGAATGAATTTCAACACTATAGTTGTATTCAAGTTTTCACCTTCTTGTATTATCTTTACCATTTTTCAACACTATAAATGACAATTTGGGTAAATAAAGTTTTTTTTGTAAAGGGTGACATTTGGTCTTTGTTACCAGGCCCCTATTTTGATTTCCTTGACATAAGTCAAGCTTAAGGGGTATTTTTGGGATATATTACCCATCTATACATTAGGCATAAACATTATTTTTTTCCTTAGTGCATAGACTAAGTTGTTGGCCTCCTAGTGCATGGTTTCCATTATTGGGATTACCATTGGACGATTGATTTGTCATCTTTGGTCTCATCACCCACTAATGTGCCCTTTTCCATGATTTTTGGGACATGTTGAGTCAGTATCCTAAATTTTAGGGACCTTTTAAAATTCAATGTTCTAGAACCCTCTCCTTGATTGAATCACTAAAGACCATTGTAAGTCAACTACCTTATGCGCCCTTCTTTGGAATCATCTCTTCTATTTTGAGCCTACAAATCCTTGATGCACCTCCTTGCCCTACCTACTTCCAGTTAAATGCCTCATGCACCCATTTGGCTCACCTACCATCATTTAACTGCCATTTCATCAGAGTTTTAACTAGTTCTTATGTCTAGTTGGGTGAATCTTACAAAGTAAGCCTAATTATTGCATGGATTTCGAATGCCATCAGAGGGTCATGAATTTCAGCATTTTTAGCGTATTTGGACAGAAAAAATATTGTTGGTATCAGATTAATAAAATTTGTTCCACATGATCTCCTTCTCTCTGGTGAATTATCTCAATTTTCCGCTCATCTTTTGTGTGCAATCTTTGTGAAAATTAGTGAGGACTATTTTTGTAAGTGAGATCTATTGTGAAAAATTTCACATTTAGGTATAACAAAGGAGCTAAGATGATTGTTAAATTTTTTTGAAAATAATTTAGGGGTGTGTGTTATTCATGTGACTTTCACTACAAGGAAAATTCCTTGTACTAGAGGTTATAGTGGATGTGCCTCTACAAATATCCCAAATATATGTTTATAACAAAGGTCACTAAAGGAGGCGTGTGGGTCGAGGTTTTAGATGATATTTTTTCCTATGTGTTTATACATAGAAAACACATATGTGTGTATAAGACAAGAATGCACTGGTGTTGACATAAATCATGTGGTATCGCAGTCGGAAACATGATCTAGTGGAAACGAACTAAAATTTTACAACTGATGCATTAACATTACTAAAGTGCAATGGCTCAAAACCGATTTGAAAACATGAAATTAAGGTAAACAAATAGTGGAGGGAATCAAATTACAGTAATTCCTTATTTTTATTTTTTATTTTCAGTGCAGTAGTTATAAATAAAAGCACCGGGCCGTTCAACATTAGGGTGCTCCTTATTAGGGATAAAAAATACCTAATAAAAAAAACCACATATTAGATTAATTTTAATTTTTAATTTACATTTCCGGTGCAGATGTTCTAACCAACCGCACCAAGGAATTCGAGGTTTGGGTGCACCATAAAGTGTTAAAGAAAAAAAATTACTGAATTAGAAAAACATATTAGATTAATTTTTTATTTTAATTTTCAATGTCGGTGCAATTTTTTACATAAACACACCAAGATGATATAGTTTTGGGAGCACCTCCCTAGGGTTTAAAAATCACATATTATATTATTTTTTATTTTCTGGTGGGGTAGTGCTAACTTACCACACTGATGCATTTAGGTTTCGGGCACACCATAACCAGGTTAAATAAAAAAATTATGGAAAATTAAAAAAACCATTTATACCATCTTTGTATTGTGTTTGACCCCCTAAGCATCGGTGCCATACCTTCCCTTCTCAGGTTCCCTACCATCCATGCTCCACATGGTAGCATTTCTCGCTTCCATTGCTTGATGAGTGGATTTTGAATTTTTCCAAATGATGGGAAACATTTGAAATTTTGGGGTACATCACAACCATGCCTCTCCGATGTGCAAGGGACTGAGTAAACTCTTTTTTACCTCCTATTTATATTTTTTAGTTGATTAAAATTTGAAATCGAGATTTATTTTCCCTTTATTTAAAAAATAAAAAAACCTATGGAGTGCGTTTGATTCATTCAACTTGCACTACCTCATGGAGTGTGTTTGGTGCTTCCTATTGATGAATGCACCACCAATCTAATGCGCTCTATAAAACTCAAATAGATGCCCCTACAACAATGCACTCTATTGATATTTTTAGACCATTTACAGTGCAATGACCTGTCCTTAATGCACTGGTGCTCCCTATTGATGGATGCACCTCCAAACTAAACATATTTTAAAAAAATCATCATGCTAACTAGTGAGCTTGTTTAGTGTAGTGCACTGTTCGTGATGCTCTTGTGTTATAAAAGCACCGCACATGGTGCGTCACTATAATTTAGGTGCACTGCTTGTCAAATTAATTTAAATTGAGAAAAAAAATGACTATTTGATGTTAATAAAAAACATGCTCATTTAATAAAATAATTGAATTTTTTTAACTGTATATTTTTGAGATTGATCGATGTAATGTGTGAATTAGAGACGTCAATGGTGAGAGGTTGATCAACATCAACAAGCATGAGTTTCCTAGTACAAATTTGTGCATGAGTGGGAATCTAGAAAGAGGGAGATGTGTTTGTACCCTCGCCCCATTACTCATCATGCACGAGACCTCTTAATGATTTTCAACCTCTTGAATTTTTATTAAGATGATACATTCCTCAAGGGAAACTCTGCTTTGTTGGCATAGTTGATCTATCCTTCAGATCATGATAGGTATCCATTTTGTTTTGGTATTGATTATTGGTTCCAACCCACTAAGGAGGACATTTAATTAATCACTGGGCTATCTAGCAGAGGGGAGGATTTTACCCAATTCCCTCATGTTCTAGTTGGTGCTGCAGTAGAGAGTCAACTCGCTTAATCTTTTAGATATATCATAGACCACATCGCTATTCCTGCTAATTCCAGGTCCACGGTGGACGACTACATATTTCTGCTCTAAGTGCAGAGAATGTTAGGTTCCTCTTACTTTTGGTTACTACCATCACACACCTCACTGGTGATGGGTAGCGCATGATTTCTCCTCTTTTATTTCATGTATATTATTTAGTGTGGAGAACTAGATTCATTAGGTGGTCCGCTATTTTTTTGCAGCAGTTTTGTTTTACTTTGGGTTGATGTTGTGCACATATTGATGGGAGGGTCAAATTCCATTTTGGTTTAGAGCTCTTTTGTTTATTTTTTGAGAGGTTTCCAGCCAAAATGCCTTCATTTGATTTCCCCCCTCTTAAGCCGATGATGGAGGTGCATAAGCAGATGTGGGTATAGATGATTCCCAAGAGGGGCAACCCAAGTTCCCATATAGGCTCACATCAGAGGTTCTAGATATGATAGCTAGTGAGGAGGACCATGCCTTGGAACTTGTTCCATATCCGATGCATGATTGGACTAAAGGGCATCCATATGACCCAACACATTTTTCATCCAAAAAAAGCCACGAGATTATAGAGGTAATATTAGTGCTATGTTTAATTTAATTTAGTTTCATTTTATTAGGCTTACTTAACACAAATGAAATATATTCTAAATTGTTTTATTAAAAGTGTTAAATGAATTTTTATAATTCTTGTTGTGTACTATATATTTTGCAGACATTGGCACATTCATTGGAGTGGTGCCTCCACCTGTTCAGGATAATGAGGATATGCAAGAGCTTGTGATTCCTTTGTTTCATGGACCTAACCTATAACAAAGGCTAGATGATAAGTTTCGACCGGATGTTGCGGAAAGGTTTTCCACATTGTTGGATTAACATGGAGTCCATACTGAATGGGAACACGAGATCATCCGAGACCCTAAGCTTGCAGAGTTATGGAGGATGCTTCCTCATGATCTAAGGTCTTTGATGCAATATTTCATCGATGTATCCATCCTTTTATATGCTTGGAGGTTGGTATATGAGTCTACGTCATTTGATGAGGATGTCGATTCTTGTCCTACTCCACCTTCTCCTCCTCCTCCTCCTCCTCCTCCTCCTCACCATGATCATGGAGTGTCTAAATATCATGATACTCCTCCTCCACACTGAGTCGACACCATCTCCTATCCATCCATAACTCGATCTACCATCCTCTCCACCATCTCCTACTCCGATCACCTCATCTCTAGATAGGATGGTTGCAGTGGGTGAGATTCATCTTTATGGATATATCTTTTCTCCTCTCCAGTTTAATTTTTTTCCTAGAAAAGGTATTGATACCTCTGCTAGTGGAGGTGTCAATTCCTTTGGCTTCGTTGGTAGAGGTAGTGATTCCTCTTGTTCCGAATGTGGAATAGATATATTATAGAATTCATTGGACTGGAGATGCATATTTGGGATTTATCATGAGTTTGATATTATGTTCACACACACACACATGACCAAGGAAAATTTTAGGGGTGAAACTTAGATGTGTATGTTAGATGGTGTTTGTTAGATGTGTGCATGTTGATTGTGTTAGAAAAATGCATCTTATTTTTTGCTAGATGTTAATATTAATACTACATTTGTGTATGAGATGATGTTTAAATTTGTTAAATGTATATTACAATTACAATAATAAATTACTAATTAAATTTACAAATTACAAAATACAAACTGGACAGTTACAACTACAAATTTACAATCGCAAATTGCAATTACAGTTACAACCAGAACCTGCAAATTACAATTACAAATTTTCCATTACAAAATTTACAAATTATAAAATAATTTATAAATTTGCAAAATTACAAAAAAATTACGAAATTGCAAAATTACGATTAAAAATACAAACTTGCAAATTTACAAATTTAAGCTCTAATTACAAGTGTGCAGTCACACAATAATATTACAATTACAATTTTTCTATAACTATATACATAGGGCAAATTGAAATGGAAATACCAAGTTCATAGTTCATTTGGTAATTAGAAAGAGAAACTAATTTATAAATCTAAGCAAATTTTTTGATTACATTATTAAATGTGGGCCATGTGAAAAGGAAATTATGTTATTTCCTCACCTAATATTTATCACAAATTTTAAAAAATCAACCATCCCAATCTATTTTTTTGGTTAGATATTGAGTAGTTTTGTTATGGAGGTTATGAGTCCCATTGGTTCTATTTTTTACAGTATCAATTTTTCTCTTTATGCATAGTGAAATTGAAAAATTAGTTTTGATCATTACATCTAGGATTAATAAAATCTTTGCAGTATCCATCTTCCCTTTATTAATCATTTCACTATTTTCCTTCTATTCTAAATGACAATTTAAATTGAATATTACTATATAGGGTGTTACCACCATAGAAAATAAGATGATATTTTTTTCTCTTAGGTTTAATTATCATAATCTTGATTTTATTCATCTTAATGCTAAGTTTATAAAAATTATAAAATGATTGAGAATGTTGAGTTTCCTATTCATGAAGGGATTTAAAAGTTTAAATATAAAAATAATAATGTAATATATGAAGGAAACACTCACATGTATCTCCGTAATTGTTGTTTCCCCCACAACTTCCATAATCATTACTAATATGCATTGAAATCGCTGATTTAAACATAGCCCCTCAACCTCCTCCTGCATACATCTTAGAAGTTCATGAATATATGGAATCTCACAATTAGACTATTTCTATAGCTAAGGACAATATTATGGGGTAAAATCATCATTGAGCCATCTAGTTGAATCCTTAGTAGAGGACAACAATGCTGATTTTTTCACAACCATGAGCAAGTATGTTGCTCCCCTATGGAGGAATGATGTTGTCTCCTAGAGATACAAATGCTCCATAATGAGAAAAATTTATCAGAATCCATACATGGAAAGACTTGTCAATATCCATTGGTGCTTAGCCACTTTCATCCGGAAATGTGGCTCTAGAGACTAGGGATAGTCCTCTTCCTATATCTTCACCATGTCTAAGCTATAATACACTTCACATTTCAAATAACATCCACACCTATATAGGAAAGTCTTGGATAATTATGAATCTTTTAAATCAATTTGTTCATGAGTTACAATGAGAAAACATAGTTAAATGGCATGTTAGGTTCAAGATCCAAATTAAAGAAACACTGACCTAATGGAACTTTGAAAAATTTTGTTGACCTAATGGAACTTTGGAAAATTTTGTTGATTGTTCTTATGATCAAATTATTTTATGGTATTAAAAGTAGTTGTTGATATAATTATTTGACTATTTTGCATCAAAGTAGCATACTTAAATAATTTTGAATGTATAATGTTCACTTCACGTGAATAGAGTAAAACATTGTAAATTTAGATGTGTTTAGAAACCAAATTGTAAATTTAGATGTGTTTAGAAACCTAAATGCAATCGAAAATATTCAACTTGTTTGTGGCTTTGAATATAGCTTTGAGGATTGTAGTAATTCCAAAGGAATTTAAATAGTAACTTTATAAGTAGTAAAAAAATATAGCTATTTGGATTTTATTTTTAAATGTTTGTCATTTTTACATAATTGATAAATACAAAGTAATTAATATTGTTAAAAGGAGCCATTAACTATATTAAGTTAAAGTTTTGAAAAAGGAGCCATTAATAACAGGTCAGTTGTTTGAAGTTGGGTATGCAATTAAATAAATACACAATTGAATGTCAATAATGTTAAAATTCAAATAATATACTTTGTGTCCAAATCCTAAACCCTAGACACCCTAAGCCCCAAACCTTGCTCTGTCATTGTCTAGAGAAGGGAAGATTTGTATATACCTAGGTTCTATGAGTGGTGCCATCTGATTCAACAACACAACCAACCTCTTACACCAAAGATTGAAGAACCTCAATAATGCCTCCCTGAGGAGGGCGATTCTATCATCCATGTTTTCTCAGACCATGAAATATTTTGGTCTTTATAGACCATCTATTTTTCTCTCTCAGCTTCATCTTCTCGCTCTCGCTTGCGCTGAGCTTAGCCATTTTCCCTTTCAAATTTTGTAAAATCAAGCTCTTTGTGAAATTCCCAAAGAATATGTTGATTCCAAGAGAAATAATAGAGGAGAGGGAAAGAAAGACATGGGATAAAAGTACGAATTTGATTTAGGACTTGGGGTGTCCATCTTTCACTGCAATCAAAACCCAAAATTTTAATTTGATTCATCATATTCATCACAATAATCTCTCCTTCCATGATCGTCATTCAATTGGAAATTAGGAGTACGAATCATGGAAAATTCCATATCCTAGAAATGATGGTTGTCATTAAATACTACGGTAATTATCAATGAAAATAATGTTATAAAATAAAAGATTCTTCAATATAGTATTACTATTATAATTTACAAAATAAAAAGTATTACTATTATTAAAAAATAATATTACTATTATAAAATAAAAAGATTCTTCACGATCTAATTAAATCGGAGTTCATAGCGCTTTTTAATTAATCGATGCACCATAATAGTAAAACCACATCGATGCATTTGAAGTAAATGGACACACCAGTGCAAATAAACCACATATGCACCATGCTGGAACATCTACAAAAAATCCCGCAAAAGAAAATATATGCTATATTTGATAGTGAATAATTATCTATTCAGTTTTCATTGTTGTTGACCACGGTGCGCTTAGTATATAAAGAAGCACTGATGTAACCACATTCTTTTTATAGGAAACACAATATGGTGTTTTATTTTATTTTTTATTTTTTATTTTATTTTTGATCACCATCTTCTTCTAGCTCCATTTATCCCTCTCCACCTCTCCACCTCTCCCCCTCCACCCTCTACCTCTCTCCCCCTATCTCCCATGCCCCCCCCCCCCCCTCTCTCTCTCTCCCCCTCGCCTTTGCTCTCCCCCTCCCTCCCACTTCCCCCAATAATTCCCCTCACTCTCCTTCCCTTTCCCCCTAAATCTCCCCCACCCACTTTCTCTCCTTCCCTCTCTCCCACCCCCTCCCCATCTCCTCCTCACCCCCTCTCCCCCCCTCACTCTCTCCCCCACCCCTCTCTCTCTCTCACTCTCCCTCACCCCACCTCTCTCTCCCATCCCCCCCTCGCTCCTCCTCACTATCATTCCCTCTCCCCCACCCTATCCACCACCCCCTCTCTCTCATTCACACTCCACCCCTCCCCCTCCCTTGCCTCCAATATGCCCCTCCCTCCGACTTACACCAATAATCCCCCTCACTTTCCCACACCCCCTTTCTCTCCTTCCCTCTCCCCCACCCCCCCCCCTCACGCCCCGTCCCCCCCCCTCCCCCTCACCCCCCCCCCCCCTCTCTCTCTACCTCTCTCTCTCTCTCTCACCCTATCTCTCCCCCTCACTCTCTCCCCAACCCCTCTCTCTCTCTCCCTCTCTCTCACTCTCGCTCCCCCCCACCTCCCTCTCTCTCTCTCTCTCCGTCTCTCAACCTCCCCCACCCTATACCCTACCCCCCCTCACTCCCCCCTCCCTTACTCTTCCTCTCGCTCTCACCCTTACTCTTTCTCCCCCCCTCTCTCCCTCCCCTTCCCTCCTCCCGCACCCCATCCTTCCCCACCATCACTATCTCCGCTCTTTGTCCCCCTCCCCATCACTCTCCATGACTCCCTCTCTTTATATCACCCTCCTCTTCCCCCTCACTCCCCCTCACCTTCCCCCACCCCCTCCCCCCTGAATCCTTTCTCTCTCCCTCCCTCCCACCTCCATTCCTCCCTTCTTCCCTCCCTCCCTCCCTCCCTCCCTCCCTCTCTCCCTCTCTCCCTCCTTCTCTCCCTCTCATTCTCTCTCTCTCTCTCTCTTCCTCACTCTCTCTCCCTCGCTCTCCCCCCCCCCCTCTCTCCCTCTCTCTCTGCCCTTCCACTCCCCTCCCTCACTCTCCATCTTCCTCCTCACAAATTTCCCCTTCCCTCCCTATCTCTCTCCCTCTCTCTGACACTCACCCTCCCCTTCTCCCTGTATCACCCTCTCCCTTCTCACTATCACTCTCCTTCTCCCCCTCCCCCCCACCCTCTCTATATATTTCTCCCTCTCTCTCTTCCCCCCACTCTCTCTCCCTCACTCTCTCTCTCTCTCTCCCCCCCTCTCTCTTCCCCCCACTCTCTCTCCCTCACTCTCTCTCTCTCTCTCTCCACCTCTCTCTTTCTCTCTACCTCACTCCCTTCCTCTGCCCCCCTCCTCTCTCTCTCTCTCTCTCTCTCTCTCTCTCTCTCCCCCCCCCACTCTCTCTCCCACTTCCTCTCCCTCCCCCCTACTCCTCCCCCACTCTCTCTCTATCTCTTCACTTCCCCTACACCTGCATACCCCTCTCTCTAACTCTTCCTCACTCTCACTCCCCCGTCCCCATCTCTCTCTGCCACTACCTCTCCCTCCCTCTACTCCTCCCCCACTTTCTCTCTCTCTCTCTCTCTCTCTCTATCTATCTCTATCTCTCTCCCACTCCTCCCCCTTCTCTCTCTCTCTCTCTCCCTCCACTCTACTCTCTCTCTCTCTGCTCCCTATTCCCTAATTCTCCTTGTCTCTCCTACCTCCATTCTCCTCTATCTCCCTCCCTCTTCCCTTTACTCTATGTTGACCCCTCACTCTCACTCTCTTTCTCTCCACACTTCCACTACCCCTACCTACCTCTCTCTCTAACCCTATCTCTCTCTCTCTGTCTCTCTCTCACCCCCTATTCCCTAACTCTCCCTTGCTCTCCCACCCCAATTATCCTCTCTCTCCAACGCCCATTCTCCTCTCTCTCCCTCCCTCTACCCTTCACTCTTTGTTTCCACATCACTCTCCCCCTCTCTCTATCTCTCTCCATATCTCTCCCTCTCCCTTCCGCCCTCCACTCCCCTCCCTCTACCCCCTACCCCCCCCCCCCCCTCTCTCTCTCGCTCGCTCTCTCTCTCTCCCTCTCTCTCTCTCCACTTCTCTCTATCTCTCTCCATCCCTCCCACTATATCTTCCCCCTCTCTTGCTCCCCCCAATATCTCTCTCTCACCCTCTCTCTCCACCCCCCCTCTCTCTCTCTCTCCACCTCATTCAACCTGTCTTGCTCCCCCCTCCCCCTTACTCTCTCTCTTTCACCCTCCCTGTTTCTTTCTTGCTCTCCTCTCTCTCCCTCCCTCTTCCCTTCATTCTTCGTTGCCCCCACACTCTCACTCTCCATCTCTTTCTCTCCTCACTTCCCTTACCCCTCTCTCTAACTCTTCCTAGCTCTCACTCCCCCACCCCCATCTCCCTCTCTCTCCCTCGCCCCCCCCTTTTCTCTTTCCCCCACTCCCTAACTCTCCCTCCTCTCCCATCCCCATCCTCCTCTATCTCCCTCCCTCGTCCCTTCACTCTCCGCTTCCCTCACTCTCACTGCCCTTCTCCCCCTTCTCTTCCCCTCCCTCTCCCTTTGTACAATAAATAAATTTAATAAAATTGAAATAAATAAAATACAATAGAAACACATTTTTTCACATCATACAAATTCTAATAAATAAATCATACAATTTATTATAAGTAAATAATTGGTTGCACACATTCAAATATTGTAAATAAATCATTTCACATTTAAATACATAAACAATATACATACAGACACACTACCTAAAAACACATTCATTTCACTTGTTACAATTGCTTAATGTAAAAGACTTTGTTCTTAAGAAGAATTGCAGAATGTGTTTTATATAATTTCAAACTTTTAGATAGAAATTTGAAGAAGCAAAGCTCCTAGAAGTGATAGAAACAAGCCTTTGATACCAGCTTAGTATCAGCTTAACTAATATAATGATTCAACTATTAAATCCAACCAAACCTTCCCTACTTTGCCATGCTTTAATTAGCGAGAAGTCGGCAAAGAAAATAAATAGCAAATTTACTTCCGAAATTGGCAAAGAAAATAATAATTAAGTAGAGCGTTCGGTAAAATTCCATGAAGATCTGATGCTAATAGCCAATACAAAAGACGCCCAAAAAACAAATTCAGTCAAAAACTGCTATACTTGTTTGTATGTAGGGGTCCGACATTGTGGACGCGAATATGATACCTGTGAGAAAACGAATGTTGGAGCTCAAAATGCAGGAGATCAATTCCAAGGCTTTCAAGGAGTACATGGAATGGGAGAAGGAATTGTTTCCATCTTATAATGAGAATGGAAAGACATTCCTGGAGCAAAACAAGTCAATCGTTTAAACTGAAACTCAATACATGTTATCACAGACTTCTCAGAAATTGTCCTCTGTCTCTCAGTTATCATAGACTACACAAAACACGCAGTGAATACAACTCTGGGCACACAGACAACACTCAGCACATCTACGACTTGTGACAGCAAAGCAAAACTCAAGAAATAATAAAAAACCACTCCGCTCTGAACAGAAATGAATGAGATTGCTTATGTACCTGAAATTGAAGCTCCAATTATTGAGCGAAAGCATTGATCTCAGCTGCATCCTCGATACACTGAAGCTCGTCTGTCTCCATTCCAGTCCAGTCCAGCCAGCCGAAATTGATTGCCTCTCAATATTGATTCACCAATTGCACTGCACCCCCACTTGGGTTAGGTTTGCTTGGGTAGATTCAAATGCGTTCTGAAAAATCTGAGACAAAACCCCACAAATAAACCAACTCGTCAAACAGAGAATCGTAGAGAGGAGGGTTAATGAATGCGGGGAAGACAGTGTCCAGGCTTGAGATCAGATAGGAAAGAAGCAGAATACTTGCACTGGGAATGGTTTTCTTCATCTTGATTTTAGCTGGAGCAGCCATGACTGTGAATAATGATGATGGTGGATTAAACAGGTCTTCACAGCCTCTAATGCACCATTCGGAGGCGGCGTCATGCGAGCTTGACCTATCAGACGAGCTGTTTGGTGGAGTAAAGGAGGCCTGTGGAGGGTCAGGGAAGAATGCAAATTCTATTGACCGAAGCAGATGTTGTTCCGTCGTTGCAGCTTGGTTGTACGCAGCTCATGCTCGGAATGCCTTGAAAGCGCCTTCTCCATCGTCGCAATCGTTTTATCTGGTGTCCTCGACTTCTTCGTCTCAGAATCAATAGTATAAACGCAAAAAGCACATCAGTCAGCGGTTTTTCTTTCTAATTTCGTTCATGCGTTTTGCTTTGCCAAAGATTTTGCCGTGATTCACGCCGGAACTAAAGCCGTTATTCACGCAGGAACACCGGGAGAACCCAAATGCCGTGAGATATGATCCGGTGACGAGGAACTTGAACCGAAATGCCGTGAGATATGATTCGGTGACGAGGAACTTAAACATTCAACATGTAGAGGTTGTTGTAAAGGTTGGTAAACGTTAAGCAACTTTGGTTGTTGTAAAGGTTGTGAAGAGATATGTAGAGAATCTGCTTATCACACGTTAAATATACATAAATTGAGGCTTTCCACCGGCTGTGCTGTGTTTTAAAGTCGATTGGTGTAAAAATTATAATTCAATTCTAATGATGGGATTACCTGTAAATTGAACAGAAATCCTGCTCGGGCATATCCAGCTCTCAGAGGGTGTACGTTAATTTAACTTCGCTTCAATTTCAATTTCAGTATATATTGGATCACAAAGTATATGGAGGAGCCGGCCGCGGTGAGCGAGTACAAGAGGTAAGTTTAACAAGTGTGGTTGAGGCATTGCAAAACTTACAAGTGATAGTAAACTGTGCATGCAGGTTGATTTTCAGGGTCACCACCTCCGTATAATGGTAACGTCGCGGATCCACGCGGGGAAAATAACTCGATTTGAGACGAACGGTGACGCCGAGATTGTGGACATTTTTGGGACTTGTAACAGAAATTCCATCCTTTTTTTTATTAAAAGAGAACATAGTCTCCTAAAAATAAGAATAACTCCACAGGTTATATTTTATTTTATGGGAATTAATATTAACTATCCTTCCATGCTTGAACGTGTCATTATATTTTATGCTATGTTGTCTTTAAATGTTTTTCATATTATTTTTTTAATTAATATTAACTACAGATGTTTGTATGTCTGAAATGATGACTACTCACAAAATGATCACGAAATATAGTTGACACAATAGTTGGTTTTAGTATCTACATCTTTATTACAATCTTCATTATTGGCAATTGTTTTATAGTTAAACTCGGTTAAGGATAAATATAGTCTTTTTTTTTAATATCTATGAGTATTGCTTTGTTGCTTGGTTCAAAAGATTCTATATCCATATAAGTAGGAGAAGTGTTATGCAAAAACTTGATTTAAGAATATCTTGAATTAAGTAGTATGTTAGCATAGCATTATTGTTATAGCACCCTTAGCATAATGTGTGGGACATAGTGTTAAGGTTTGAATTAAAACATTTGAGAAAGAAAAAATATTTCCTTTAACCATTAACCATTAGTATATGTAACATGTACAAAACATTTTATTTATTCATTTTAACAATATTAATGGTAATATTAAACAAATTGATATTAATAAAAATATAACCACATATTACAAGGAAGGTAATTGCATATCTTTATTCATTAAGTAAAACATAGTAAGATTTTATATATTTTACCCATAAACAAAATGATTTTGTCAATAATAAACAAAATGATTTCGTCAATATGGTATGAATAGTAGTTGACACAATAATTGGTTTTAATATCTACATCTATATTACAATCTCCATTATTAACAATTATTTTTTAGTAAAACTTGCTTAGGGGTAAATAAGAATAACTCCACACTTTATATTTTATTTTATGGTAATTAATATTAACTATCCTTCCTTGCTTCATTGTGTCATTATATTTTATATGTTCTTGCTCTTTAAATGTTTTTTACATTATTTTTTTAATTAATATTAACTACATTTAATTATTTGTATGTATGAAGTTGGTTAAGTATGAATGTTTTGTTATTAATAGAAATAAAATGTTTGATTAATTCACTATATTTTATATTTTATGTTATTTAAATGTTTGAATGTGTAATTTTGTCATATTATTATTTTTTAAATAATATTAACTAAATTTTTATTTTTTATTTAAATGTTTGAATGTGTAGTTTTGCCACATTATTATTTTTAAATAATATTAACTATATTTAATTTATTTATGTTATTTAAATGTTTGAATGTGTAGTTTTGTCACATTATTATTTTTTAAATAATGTTAACTATATTTAAATTTTTTTTATGTTATTTTAATGTTTGAATGTTTAATTTTGCGTTCATTGTCATTTTTAGGGTAGGAGGGTTGATAAGATGAAAGGGTTGGACTTAATAGAAGACTTTATTATACCAATCGTGATAATAGAATCATCTTATGTTCCATCCTTTTATGTTCCTTCATGTAAGTCTATCCCTCTTTTTTTATTGCTTTTGGAATATGAAACAAGTTCATCCTCCTACATTCCATGATGTAAGTCTATCCATCTATTTTGACTGCTTTTGGAATATGACACAAGTTCATCCTCCTATATTCCATGATGTAAGTCTATCCAGCTATTTTGATTGCTTTTGGAATATGGCACAAGTTCATCATCTTATGTTCATTGATGTAATTCTATACCACTATTTTGATTGGATGTTCTAAATTGCATGGTTAAAAAATGAATATCAATGCGTATTGAATAGTATATTTTGAGGAAAAGGTGTTGAAAGTGCTTCCCAACATACACACAAAGTGTTTCCAATGAGGAAAAAGATGTTGAAAGTGTGTAATATTTGATATATGTGCTTTCCACTTCAACTTCCTTCCTTGAATATACATGTGCGCTTCCCTCTATTTTGGAAAATTGCTTTTCCCTCGAATGATAGTTAGCTTTTTTTCAGCTTTAAGGTTCTTTTGGATTTTTCATTATCTAGCCATTATATATGGATGAGAGTTGGATTTTGGGTTGTGGGTGTTCTTTTAATGTAAAAAAATTGGAAAACAAGACTTAGATGCTTCATTATTTAATGATAATTGTAGGGTTACGAAAATTTTGGGATACCATGTTGTGGAGAATGAAATATTTATAAATCGCATCTCCTTCAAGTAGGTCAAAACATTGATTTTAAATATTGTCTTGTACCAATTATTATGATCATTAATGTGATATATGTTCCATTGTATTGATTTTAGGATCTGTTCAAAGATGTTATCATTTTTAGGGTAGGAAGGTTGCTAAGATGAAAAGGGTTGGATTTAATAGAATATTTTATTGGACCAATCATGATAATGGCATCGTTGCTATGAAAAGGTCTGATAATGTGAAATCTCATGAAATGATGACTACTTTTGTTGAGAGATAGATACAAGAGGAGTTGGAGATTATGGCAAGATAAAATCAAGGATAAATGGTGGAAATCGATTTGGTCAATGGGGTATGAATAATAGTTGACACAATAGTGGGCTTTAGTATCTACATCTCTATTATAATCTCCATTATTGGAAATTGTTTTTTAGTAAAACTTGCTTAGGGGTAAATATGGTCTTCATTTTATTTTTTAATATCTATGAATATTGCTTTGTTGCTTGGTTCAAAAGATTCAGAGGTTTTTCACACTATTCATTGTAATATTAAACAAAATTGATATTAATAAAAATATAAGAACGTATTACGAGGAAGGTAATTGCATATATTTATTCATTAAGTAAAACATGGTAAGATGATTGTAGATTTTATATATTTTACCCATAAACAAAATTGTGATCCGTTCTCTTTGGGTTATTCGAGGAAACATCATCTAATACTTGATATTTCTTTTAAAATTTGCAAAGAGTCATGTTATAAATTATTATTACATTAAAAGTTAATAGGTTGATACTTGGTATGACTAATTTATATAGATTACAAATAATTTCAAATTTTTACTTTTTAGAAGTCACAAATACTTTACTTAACTAGAGGAATGTTGAACTTGTATATTTGGTTGTTAATTGATTTAGTAAAAACATATAAGCCATGGCTATTTTTTCCTTCATTGACATACCTTGGAATTGTTGTTTTGATTTTTTTTTTATGTTGTCTTAAATAGTTAAGGCTTTACATTGATGCATAAATGACAAAAAAATTTTTAGCATACATTGGAATTTCTTATTTTGAACTTTTGTTATGTCGTCTTAAATAGTTAGGGATTTATATTGATGCATAAATAACGAAATTCTCTGTAGTTTTGTCTTGACCAAAGTGAAATTTTTTTTGTCAATCATTTCACCATTCAAATTGACATTGATGTGGTAGGTCTCTCTAGTAATTTGTCATAACAAATTATTTTCCTTTTGAGGTACGGAAACCTTCAGATATTCCTTGAGTGATGACAATCTTTAGATATCCTTTTGTTTTTTCTTCACAATTTCTTCTTATCATGTTTAGAAACATCCTTTCCTTTCTTCTTTTAGGTACCTTTTGTTTTATAGTGCTCATTTATGCTTTTCCTAGGAATTCTACCTTTTTTTTCAAATCAAGAATAACATCCATTTTTTATATAAAATATAATAAATAGTCACATGTTTATCAACCCCACTATAATTGATAAGAGATACACGACTACACAAAATAAGAAATATAATTATCTTGGTATGCCTTACAAAATCTCAATTCCTTGAAAAATCAATGTCATTTATTTGCTGAAAATCTCCTTTTTGGAGTTGTTTGATAGTTTTCCTTTGTTGCTTGCATTATTTCTTTCCTCGATAGGGTCTAGGCTCTTTGATACAAATGTGAAGATTGGTTCATTGAGTGTGATGCTCCATTTTCTTTTTGCTTCTGGTCCTAAATTCATCCCCCTTGATGTGCTTCGTTGGAAGGAATATTGTGTGGAGGAGCTACAACAACCTGCTCTAAGCTAGAAACTTCCTTTGCAGATTTATTTTTGTTTCTATTGAAGCCCAATCCTTGGTGTTAGGATTATTGTGCACCATTCATGTGCAAAGTAGACCATAAGTCATTAAAGGGAGACCAAGAGTCACCCGAGAGTCCAAGACACCAATTGTGAAGTTGAACTCAATGGTCATCTCATTGTATAAATATGTAAATTATTAATGAGATTTAGTGTGCGTTCACACCTATTTTTCTTGTCTTCATGAATTATTGGTTATGTTCCCAATGTGGCACCTTACAGTTTCCATGGATTTGTACTTCTTCTTCAATTTTCTCATCCATAAAGAATACTTCCACTTCAAGTGTTAGTGTTCAATACCCTCCCACTAGGTGGAATTTATGTTCTTCTTTCCTACCTTCCTTCTAGAAGTATTCTTCAAAGACTTTTCAACGCCCCTTCCTTGTATTGGGTAAGAAGCCACCATACTCAAATCATCCTCTACCTCTCAAGGCTACTTGTTCATAGTTAAGTTTTTCCTTTCAATCCTTTCCAAATACCTCAATCAAGATATTGTCTGGTATGCCTTTAGTGAATAAACCTTTGCAAACAACCTGGAATTGGGTGTGATATATCTATTGTTCGTTCATGCAGAGAAAAAATGAAATTTCCATCATGTACTTTGAATCTTCACAATGGAACTCCAATTTTTCCTCGACGTCGTAGAATCCAAGGTTTGTTGGTCACAATTTCCCCTTTAATAACTAGAATCCTGAATCTTGCCTTATTATGAATTTATTTCCTAAAATTTCCTTGAACAACTATTTATGGATTATTCAGTTGATATTTGTGGCTAGTAGTTCATATTTGGTTAATTTTATGAATAATATTAAACCATAAGGTTCTATGTTCAAAGTGTCCCTCTCTAATATGTTTTATGTCCACTCTAGGAGATGTTTACACAAACTATATAACTAGGAGTTATTTTAGTGTCTTAAGTTTCATGGATATCTGCTATAAATTTTCTTGTGGGTGTTTGGTTGGTTGAATCATGACTCAAAAAAAAAAGATGTGCTTTTGTTTATTTCATGGAGGATATTGTGTTTGTTTGAAGAGAGTGTAGGGAATTCATATTCAACATTATGTTTAGTATGAATATTGGATTAGAAACAATTTTATGTCTAGCGATGAACCCTGTTCAATTTACGTTCATGAAGCTATTTATTGGTTGTAACATGGTCTACAAGTGCACACAAGAAATTATTTTTGATAACCCATTTGCAATTTTGCTTCAAATACCCATTTTGAAATTTTATGAGGGAATTGATTTCTAATATTATGAGGGTCTAGTTTTATTTTATCTCTTTGGTTGTTGGAAAATAGTGTGCACTCTATGTTTTGCTAATGGATTTTAAATGGTTTCTAATAACTATCTTTTATGTTAATAAAATTTCTCTCTGTAGGAAAACCCATTTTCAAATTCTAATTTTTTTTTAAGTGTTGCTTCGATGTCTATAATATTTTGGGAAGGAAATTAGATATTGTTAATAGAATTCTACCTTCACAAAAGACCCATTTCAATTTTATATAGCTTTAAATTTTTTTCTTAAATATCTACATTGTTTTTACAGAAGAGAACATTTGTTCAATTTAATCTTCATGTTTCCTCTTCCAATTGATTTCTCAAAATTGCCTTTGTAGCATTGCATTATCCATGTTTATGTTTGATAAACCCATTTCCAAATTGGAATGCATTTTTGTTTTTGCACTAACCCACATATAATTCTTTGACATTGAAGGCACATGATTCACAAAGGGAATTATATATTTGTAGTAAATTGAAGTTTCTGAAGTATCCAAATTTGAAAAGATGTGGAGTTGCTATGAAGGAGGGAAATATGATTAGTGATCCAAATTCTACAAGCCTATTAATTTACTAACTAGCTTCATTAGCTTATGCCATTTTGGGCACCCTAATTGTTTTCCTTTGCATAGATAGTTTCTTATGGCCAAGGATACTAAATTAAATAATTTTTTCAAAGATATATTCTAGATATAAGCATTCCAACAATGCATTGGAGGCCAATATTTCTCCTTGGTTGTCTTCCAAATACAATGAAATGACTTTAATTGTTGTAAATTTTTTGGAATTGAACAATGTTAAAGCTTTTAAATGTTCCCAATGTTTCAAGTGGACAGTCCACCCATTATCAAGGGATCAATTGTGAAGAAGGACCATATCCAACTTTGGTTTACTTATCCCCCTAAGGGTGATAAGTCCTTGGTTTTTATTGCTATGAGTACACAAAAAAATTCCTATGTTGAGGAGGTGAGATGTGTTCTATGGATCTTATAGAAACCTATGAAACCAATGACATCATTTGGAGTACAGATAAAACCTCTCTTGTATGCCATTTCAGTGCTTAGAATATGAGTCCAACTGAGTGTGGAATATGAGCTTTGGGGGAGGGGGTAGGAACTTGCTAATGTAACGATTCTTTGAATTTAGACAGCACTGTTCTTGTATTCACCTTGGGGAGCATCTGTCGTTTTTGTATTAAATAATTATGGTTCATTGAGAATTTATATTATTTATAAACAATTGAACAAAAAAACTATTAGAAACCAATACCCCTTACCTCAATTTTATTATCTTTTTGATGAAATGAAAGGGCCCATGAGATTTTCTAAAATTGATTTACGGTATGGATATAATCAATTGAGAATAATGAAGAATGTATTCCAAACTCATCATCTATATATTCCAAGAACATGGTTTGGATATGAAATTGGGATGGTACCTTTTGGGTTTTCCAATTCGCCAATAATATTTATGAGTTTGATGGGTGAGGTGTTATGGAAATATCTAAATACGTTTTTGCAATTATTTTTACATTTCATTCTTATATATTCTCAAACCATGGCAAACTTATCCACAAATATAGGGATATATGAAAAAATAGTCATTTCAAAGAATGGTTGATGCAATGACAAGCCAATTAAATAGATAGGCTAGTGGTAATCCAATTTTGGGTGAGGGATCAACAATTCCACCTAGAGGTAACCCATATAGAGATTTGGAAAAAGGTAAACTCTCATGAATTTGGGG
The DNA here is from genome assembly GCA_027924585.1 of Larix kaempferi. Taxonomy (NCBI): domain Eukaryota; kingdom Viridiplantae; phylum Streptophyta; class Pinopsida; order Pinales; family Pinaceae; genus Larix; species Larix kaempferi. Next base: position 1,586,831 of record BSBM01000156.1, on the reverse strand, counting down.
ATGATACTAATGGATATATGGCTAAATCATGGTTAGACGGAATGGCCATTTCTTTCCATTTTATGATTATACCACTAGTCACAAACCAAAAATGACAATCTTCCAACTTAATGGAAGCACTTTTAATATGGTGGAAGACATTATTTCCACAACTTGGATTAGATATTTGTGAGGTAACTTGAGAATTATTTGAGGAACAATTATAAGAATGATACCTCTTAGAATAGTTTATAGGAAGGAAATTTAATGATTATAATGCTCTAAGGAGTGTAGGTAGAACCGTGGTAGAATATGAAGCTAGATTCATGGAGCTTTTGAGTATGCCCATTACTTGAATATGAAGAAGTTAAAGGTAAATAAATTTGCAAAGGGGTTAAAATAAAAAAATTATAGGAATGGTTTGTATACCTATTCCTAACACTTTACATGAGGTTGTTAATAAAGAAATGATTTATAGGGTGGAGGGTTTAAGTGGAGGAAAACATAAACCACCTAGAACACCAAGTACTGGAGGGCCTATGTAGGGTCATTTAGTATGCAAAGGTTCTAGATCATTCAGAAGGCATAGAAAGACACTAAGAAGACATGTTTTCGAATTTTAGAGATAACCTATAGGGAAACAATGACACAATTTTAGGCCCCATATGCAGTAGGGAGATGCACAACCACAATGGCTAATTTTTATGAGGGTACCTGTACGAAGTTGGTACCCAAAATAACCGCAACAAGAGCGCATGAGCGAAAAAAATAAAAGGATGCGCACACGCCTCCAAAGGCGCGCACGCGTCTCTGCTTCGGCAATGCCGAACGTCTACGTGGTTCAGCCCATGTGGACAAAAGGGGCATGCACGCGTCCTTGATGTGTACGCACAAATTGGCACGCACACGTTAGTGGCACGTGCGCGCCTCTGTTTTTTTATAAAAAAAACATAGCTCACGGGTTTTGTCATTTTTGATAGACCTGTGAGCCAAATTTCCAACCCGCGAGCACACTCTCAACCCCGTGAACGCGTCCTCGTGCACCCAAGTCATGGTCAATGCCAAGCAATCGTCCCTACACCATGGTGCCATTCGTTTCTCCAGGTAGGTGCTCCTCAAAGCACAAATTTGTTTTTATTTTTGTTTTCCATTTGAATTTTAATTTTTAAAAAAATTTACAATCCATTAAAAAACCAAGGAAATTTAATTACAGTCCATCTACACACCTAACAAGATGTCAGACACACCACCACCATCTGATGAAACCCGATCTCCAAAAGACAATATGAGAACCGATAATGAACCCAATGAAAAACCTGAAGATCAATTACACCAAGACTTAAATCAATTGAGGGCACTAAGTAATGAATTGAACAGTACCAAGGAACCCTCTCAGGTTTCCTTGGCTTCATCACTTCAAAACATTATTGAATCAATCAATATTGCACATAGTGAGATAACAAACTTGAGCCAATACAGGGCTCGAATGAGGGAACACTACTCCACTGGGTTGTCCAAAGAGCAGATAAAAGATCTCAACATCACCAAAGCCCAGTTGTATACAAGTTCATAGTTCCCTTGACGGGACAGCCTCCAGATGTGATGAGGGCTCGGGTTTGCATGGACTGGTGCATTTACCAGCCATGGAGAGATAACTGGAGAAAGAGGTGGTTCATGGTGTTTGAAAGGCCCCCGTGCAACAATTTGGAGGTCCCACAGTATTTCCTTTAGAAATTATGGGCTGAGTTTGAGCTAGGGTACCATGTCAACTATTTTGACATCATTGAGTTTCAGCGTGTCGATCTTGGCTCTACCCAAGATCGACCTCAGGCGCACCACAACCCACTTAGAGGACCTCCTGCACCTAGGAGAGAGCCAAACCCCCCTCCTCAGCCACCCGGGTTTGGTAGCGATCTAGATGAGATTCATGATTCCGTTTGACGTGCCACACGTGACTTTCTTAGACATACCAAATTTGTGGCCATGTCTTCCCAAAGCCGGGAGGACATCGATGAGATACAGACAGCTGCACAGTCTATGGGTGGTGGCCGAGACATACCGGGTACAGGTGGAACCCAGGCGGGGCCTTCTAGTTCTGCTGGAACAATGGCACATCGTTGTTCTCACTGTGGTCATTCTTGCCATGGTGATACGCAGTAGCATGCCACAGGGAGCTTCATGGATCAGTTTTGCTATTGTTTTATTTAATGTTCAAGTATTTGTTGTATTTTATTTGATATCGTATTGTTTAATATATTTAACTTTGAATTACACATTGCTGACTTTATTTGTTTTAATGTTCAGTTATTCGGTGCCGGGTCTCCACCCCCTAGGCGGGAGGACGTTGGTTCCTTTGACCTCGATGGATCCATGGCGGAAGCAGAGGAGATTGCGGCACCATACACACAAGTAACTTCTTTACTTTGAATAATTAGATCCAATTACGAGTAATTTGTGTTTAGTAATTACAAATTAATTAGCACTGAGTAATTACCATATTATCATCATATTTTACAGTTGTGTTTATAATATTGTCTAATTTATTTGAGAGATATAAATTCATATAATCCCGCCAAAAAAAAAATGAAACCTTATAAAACATGAAAACCTAACAAAACTATAAAAAATTGTGTTAGACACAATGCTCACTAAGAGGGGGGGGGGTGAATCAGTGAGCCTATACTTTATTTAATTTCAACTTCAATCACCAATTCTTATATCATCATTTCACATTCACATCATATTCATCAACGAAATAACTATCAACTAATGAAACACATCAACACATAATACGGGACTAGATATAGATTTTGTAATCTTTTGTATTTGGTTCAACGGCTACAACCATGAGGCAATTTAGCACCAATTGATACAATGAGCACCAACTCATCATCTAGGACCCAACCTAGTTTTTCTTACATCCTACTAAGAAAATGGATACAAGACCTTGCTTGTTTTTACAATTACATATTTGTCACATATCATACATATCACAGTCGTGTCATTATTCACATCATCTCATTCATCAATCTGTTGCAAGCACCTTGTCTTCAATCATCATTCTGTCCCTTTTTCATCATGTCCAACATCTTCTCAAACATATCGATATTCTATCTACATGAACATCTTTAACCTATCATCAAACTGTCATTAACCGTAGGCAAATTATCATTCTGCTGTCAAGATATCAAACATATCCACATTTATATCACTTCTGCTCATCATCACTCTATCATAATTTTAACCAGCATATACACAAATACATCATTCTCTCCTTTCACCATACTGCTGCCCAAAATATCATAGTCTCTTCATACTGTCTACATCGTCATGTCTTTCTGCTGTACATGCACATCATATCACAGGATATTCAATCGACCTGTCTATGTAATTTTCAATTTATTTTTATTTTTAATTGCTGAGCCGATTTTGTCCTTTGAATGGACACATAATAGTTCACATACAATGTTTTATTTGCATGCTTGTTTTGGTTTGACTTCACACAACCACATCAAAGGCCACGTTAGAAAATTAGGGCTTTCTTATTTTTTTTGTGGGCTTCTACATCAACATGTTTAAATACTTCAGCATCAAAGGTTTCGTCAAGCAATTATAAGGGCAAGGGTTCCATCACACCCACAATAATAGACCACAAACAATTCCAAGAACCCCAAGGCAACAATACATTATGTCTTCATCACCATACATCAAGGATTCCACATATGGACATCTTCAAGGTTCAAGGGCTTCAACATCCATCATAAGTTCCATTAGATAAGGGCTGATTCAATTTGTATGTGGGTTTTAATGTGGGTTCCATCATCAAGAGTCAATCATTTAGTATTTAATCAACATGATTTAAATGGACATCAAGCCCATCATCAAATGGTATCATGGACCATCACCAAGGGTTCCATTGCCCCATCAAACCACAAATGACCACAGAATGGGTCATTTGGCTCATTAGGTGTTCCAATGGCTCTAATGCCCACCTCCATGGTTCTTCATGCCATGTGTGTTCTTCAAGTCACCCACATCATCATCTTCTTTTCCATTCCTCAAGCCTTTGTCATTAATGTTGTCACCACCATCACCATCACCATCAACATCTTCATAGTGGCCAAAAGAGAATCATAGTGGCCAAGCTTCTATAAATTCAAGAATGTGATGTTTCTCATGTTCTTATTACCCTAGTTTATTATCACGGGATTTCCAATTTATTCTAATACTTGAGACTGAAAGTAATCATACTACTACTCCTAGAACATGCTATTAGGAAAGACTTATAAACAACGTAAAACAACTTATCACATGTATTGTCACTAAAATTTTTGAAAATGATGTAAGGCCCATAAGGAAGAGCGATAATCTTACAAATATGGTCTATGGGACCTTGTTATTATCTTGATTCAAATTCAACTTGGTAAAAGATTTGGCATCAAGAATACTCATTTAACTCATTTCACTCAAGATTTCTTTGATTTCAATCAAGTGATATCATCCTGACAACATAGCTATTCAATCAAGAACACATAATTACTCATTCAATGCAAAAGAACATGGCACATTCAAGCTTGTAAGTAAGTTAATCATGAAAAATATTTCTCTTTCTTCCTTTTTCTAATGATCAACACTCTAAATTGTATTAAATAACATGCACACTAACTTAACTGCTATTTAGCACCTCTTTGCAAATTTAAACAACGAGATGCCATTTTATTTGATGATGTAAATGTTATGGAAATAAAGGGACTCAAGATCCTCACTCTAGGGATGCAAATACTTTTCCACTGGGTGAATCAAGCTTGTAGGAAACTACAAATCTATAAGAAGACATCAAAACCAAGGAACTCTTCATCAAGAACCCAAACACATTACATAGGTTTCCAATTCAAATTTGTAAATGGACATGAATTCCATTCGCTTATGAGACACCGCACATCTCTCTAGGGCCAAAGGAAAAGCTCACCTACTCATGGGGATGACTCTAGAAAAGGAAAAGCTCACCTACTCATGAGGATGACTCTGGAAAAGGAAAAGCTCACCATGTCACCTTCTATGCCCTCTCACCTTATTTAATTTTAATTTCATGCCATGCCACCTTCTATCCTTTCAGAATATTGAATATCATCTAACTTGAATATAAATTTATTGCAGTCATGTTTTTTAAGTACCATCGTTGTCATTCTCATTTTCATTGTGTTTAATATTGTTAATGTTGTTTTTATAAATTCAGTCTAAAAATTGTAGTGTTTGCACAGGTGTCCACGGGCTCCAGCGACCAGCCACCATCACCGGGGACCAGCAGTTCTCCCCGTGCGCAGGTATCGTGTGTATTAAAGCATAAATTTAATTTCAAATACGATGACTTGTCTGTGTATATTTATATTTTTGTATATTAAACTATGAGGTTATAAATGTGTATGCAGGTGCGAGCACCTCGGCTTGCCAGTGCCGTTATTCCTCCCTCCCCGACCTTTCGACCACCCTATATGCCAGTTGTATCCCCTAGAATACATGCTCCATTCCCCAACCCCTTCCATCCAGCCCCCCCTCCTATATAGCACCACAATTCCATCCAGCTCCCCCTTACGCATCATATCCAGCTCCACCTCCGTATCAGTTTCCCATGTTCCCACCCTCCCCCATTCGACCACGGCACACCACCCATCCCTCTACTGCAACACAGACCTCGCCCCCCCCCCCCCCACATTCCCCCACCACACTCACTTCCCCTTCTAGGGTGAACCCATTCATACTACAACCAGTTGGGGTTTATAGCCCTAAACGTACATCTCCACTTCCCCCACCCTAGTCCATGCCTCCTCCTGCCACGCCCCCTTCTTCCACTGTTCCCCCCAGTGGTGTAGCCACCGTTGATGTGGCTACATCCTCCCCTTTACCGTCAACCCTAGCATCGGAGTAGGTTGTCCAACCGACTGCTCCATTTGCCAGCCCCGAAGACTAGCCGATTTTGTTCATGGTGAGATTGACTAGTTTATCAAAATCTCATTCAATTTTAATGGAAATCACTATATGCATCTAGTTGCAACATTGATCTAATTGTTCTAAATGTTGCAGGGTGGCATTTCCGAGAGACTTGGATCATGGAGGAGGGAGACCCCCTCACGACTTACAGTTTCGCATGCGGTGATTTATCCAAGAATTGAAAACAATTTTTTGTTTGAAATTATGTTTTATACTTGTATAATTGCCAGGAAAAGTTGACATATTATTGTTGTCATTTTAGGGCTCAGGGGGATGTGCTCCAAGACGCCGGAAGGAGCCAGCTTCCTCTAGCATGAAAAAGAGGAAGATTGATTTTGGAGATGCACCTGGGAGCTCCGAGGGTGGGCAAGAGGATTAAGAGACCCTCCTATGTACAGTAGCCACGATGTGGCATTTTCGGCACGAGTTGCCATATTTTGTACAGGGCACCATGGGCCATATTTTGTATAGGGCACGAGTTGCCTTTTTTTGTACGGGGCACGAGTTGCCATTATATAGATGTTAGGAACGATGTTCCATTTTTCCAAAAAGTGTACATGATTGGATCATTTTTTCATATTAATAGATGGATCTGCACTTGTGTATATGAGTTTGTCCTTGATTACATTTTTGCATACATGATTTTGTCTTCGATTCAGAACTCTCATCTATGGATCATAGTGTTAATTGCATGTTATTTGAATGGTTATTATTTCACAAATTTGTCTTAAGCAATTACACACAACATATCCTAAATGTTTATGGTTTATTGAATGAATGTTTACAATCATCTAATCATTTAAATTCTCGAAGTTACCAAACCTGTGCAAGTGGTTCACTGATTTTATTTCCAGCACATCTTTTTATATTTATATGCTCATGGATCATATGGCAAAACATTTAATTAATTAATTTTGTGAAGATAAGATTTTAGCCATCTTTATTGAAGTGATTCAAATCACTACAACCTAGTTGGACCCTTAATAGATTGGGTAACACCCTCTTGCAAAGATTTCACTCTCTCCAAGAGGGTCTCATTCAATAATCACTTGTAAACTAATAACTATAACCTTGGCATAATTAGATAATATCATTTGTGGATGATTTTGGGAAATAATCCAACATGTTTTAATGTGAATTTTGATTCTACAACATTATGGTTCATTGTTGATTTAAGTTTTGTGAATATCTTTATTTATCCATGAATGATCTTTAATTTTACACACAAGCAAATATTTATTTCTGAAAGGTGTCTATTGGATTAATTCACTTGCAACTTTCTGAATTAAGCACTCACATGGGACTTTAACTTAATGGAAAACACATCTTAATCTTCAAATAAGTTTGAAATCCTAAGACCTTTTCTCCAACCTTGGTCTAGAAGCCTCCCTTGGCCTTTAAAGTAGGCCTAAAACTTGGGAAAATCTTTGTTGAGGTGATAGTGGCAATCATCTTCGGAAGTTGCACTTGTAGCATAGAGGATTAGGACTTTGCCACTTGGGTGTGAAAACAAGATGTAACATGATGCACTAGCATTTATGGATGAGAGAGATAGGGAGCGCATGCATGGGCCATCCTCCATTAATTTCCAGTTTAGATGTTTTTCCTAAATTAGCAGTTTAGTTCCAATTCTGCATTTTTTGTTTTATTTAGTTTTGCATGCATGGTGAGAGAGTGCAGTTCCTTAGGTACTCATACGTGAGGATTACAGTCTAAGTTAAGGGGGGTGGATCTCTAGGAGGAGACATGCTTGCATGCCTCAGATAATCCTAGTCCAGGTGCACTTAGTTGGCCCATTTATCCATGCAAACAAGGTGCTCTAGAGTTAGAGTCTTACACTCTTAGGATACCCAAACCCTAGCACTAAACCATCTTCTTCATCCTCACCATCACCATCAACGTCTTCATCGTCACCACCATATTCATCTCTAACTCTAACCCTAATTCAATTTCCTTCTATAACTCTATCCCTAACCCTCACCCAAACCCTAGCACTAAACCATCCTCTTCATCCTCACCATCACCATCACCATCACCGTCACTATCACCATCATCATCATGTCTTCATCATCATCATTAACTCTAACTCAAACCCTAATTCAATTTCCTTCTATAACTCTAGCCCTAACCCTCACCCAAACCCTAGCACTAAACCATCTTCTTCATCCTCACCATCACCATCACCATCAATGTCTTCATCATCATCATTAACTCTAACTCTAACCCTAATTCAATTTCCTTCTATAACTCTATCCCTAACCGTCACCCAAACCCTAGCACTAAGCCATCTTCTTCATCCTCACCATCACCATCACCATCATCATCACCGTCACCATCGTCATCATCATTAACTCTAACTCTATCCCTAACCCTCACCCAAACCCTAGCACTAAACCATCTTCTTCATCCTCACCATCACCATCACCATCACCGTCAACGTCTTCATCATCACCACCATCTTCATCATCATCATTAACTCTAACTCTAACCCTAATTCAATTTCCTTCTATAACTCTAGCCCTAACCCTCACCCAAACCCTAGCACTAAGCCATCTTCTTCATCCTCACCATCACCATCACCATCACCGTTAACGTCACCGTCATCATCATGTCTTCACCATCATCATTAACTCTAACTCTAGCCCTAACCCTCACCCAAACCCTAGCAATAAACCATCTTCTTCATCCTCACCATCACCATCACCATCACCGTCAACGTCTTCATCATCGCCACCATCTTCATCATCATCATTAACTCTAACTCTAACCCTAATTCAATTTCCTTCTATAACTCTAGCCCTAACCCTCACCCCAACCTTAGCACTAAGCCATCTTCTTCATCCTCACCATCACCATCACCATCATCGTCACCGTCACCATCATCATCTTGTCTTCATCATCATCATTAACTCTAACTCTAGCCCTAACCCTCACTCAAACCCTAGCACTAAACCATTTTCTTCATCCTCACCATCACCGTCAACGTCTTCATCATCACCACCATCTTCATCATCATCATTAAATCTAACTCTAACCCTAATTCAATTTCCTTCTATAACTCTAGCCCTAACCCTCACCCAAACCCTAGCACTAAGCCATCTTCTTCATCCTCACCATCACCATCATCATCACCGTCACCGTAACCATCATCATCATGTCTTCATCATCATCATTAACTCTAACTCTAACCCTAATTCAATTTCCTTCTATAAATCTAGCCCTAACCCTCACCCAAACCCTAGCACTAAGCCATCTTCTTCATCCTCACCATCACCATCACCATCACTGTCACCATCACCATCACCATCACCATCACCATCACCATCACCATCATCATCAACGTCTTCATCATCACCACCATATCCATCATCATCATTAACTCTAACTCTAACCCTAACTCTAACTCTAACTCTAACTCTAGGTTCCTCATCAACATCTCCATCATCATCATCTTCTCCATCATCATCATCTTCATCACCATCATCATGACCATGATCATCACCGTCACCATCACCATCATCATCACCTTCATCATCATCATAAGTGCCCGGCGGACGACTTTGTAGAGTTGACCCCCATGTGCAAAAATTGCACACTCCCTCACTGAGCAAAACCCTAGTTTCCAAGATGGACATACAAGATGGCACTGGGGCCACGGGACCGAAGGAGAGGGGCATCCCTGGTACTCTCCCGATGTCCTGAATCCAATGGAGTTGACGGTTCGTCGATCGGAGCCACAGTCATCATTCTATGGCTCGTTCCGTCTCGCATCCAAAAGGCGTTCAGGGACACCTATTGGATACCTGCCGGGGGCATCGAAGTCCAACTGTGCAGCAAAATCGGTCTCCATGGAGTCCTGTAGGTGTGTCTAGGCAGGTTCCGGTTGGGAACGCTAGCCGTAAGTGCCCGGCGGACGATTTTGCAGAGTTGACCCTCATGTGCAAAAATTGCACACCTCCTCACTGAGCAAAACCCTAGTTTCCAAGATGGACGTACAAGATGGAACTGGGGCCATGGGACCGGAGGAGAGGGGCACCCCGGGGAAATTCCTCCAAGTGTCCTTGAATGGCCCCGGGGTTCCCGACTAGAATGCCCATATCACCTGAACCGTGTCTCGGTTCGTGAATCCGTCGATTCTGGTGGGTCCGGGATGGCAGGTTTCAGCTAGGGGACCCCCCACAGCATCCCCCGAAGACCCGGAAGCGGTGCTAATGAGCCATCTCCGGAGCTAGGGTTTTGATCAGTGAGGGCCATTCCAAATTCGCTCAAGGGGTGCATTTCTCTTCCGGAGGCAGAAGAAGATCAATTTTTGAGAAAATAATGTAGTTAGCAGAAGAAGATCAATTTTTGACAAAACAATGTAGTTATTACATGTGGAGGCAATGGTTTCCCATGGAAAACGAGTGTAGGGTTGAGTGGAGGAAAGATGTTGGGAAATGGGATATTACATTAGCTTTTCCGATGGGCAAGCGGTTTACAGAAGGAAATATGGCGGCTGTAGGTATCTATGCTTTTCTTCCGACGAAAATCCTATTTTCGTCGGAAGAAAAGCATAGATACCTACATTCGCCATATTTCCTTCTGTAAACTGAAATATGGAAGCCGTAGGTATCTATGCTTTTCTTCCAACGAAACTTCTATTTCCGTCGAAAGAAAAGCATAGATACCTACAACTGCCATATTTCCTTCTGTAAACCACTTGCCCATTGGAAAAGCTAATGTAATAGCTCATTTCCCAACATCTTTCCTTTGCTCAACCCTACACTTGTTTTCCACGGGAAATCGCTGCCTCCACATGTAATAACTACATTGTTTTGTCGAAAATTGATCTTCTTTTGCTAACTACATTGTTTTGTCGAAAATTGATCTTCTTCTGCCTCTGGACGAGAAATGCACCCCTTGAGCGACTCTGGAGAGGCCCTCACTGAGCAAAACCCTAGCTCCAAAGATGGCTCGTTGGCATCGCTTCTGGGTCTTCGGAGGACGCTGTGGGGGGTTCCCTAGCTAAAACCCGCCGTCTTGGACCCACCAGAATCGACGGATTCATGAACCAAGCCATGGTTCAGGTGCTACAGGAATTCTTGTCGGGTACCCCGGGGCCGTTCAGGGACACTTGGAGGAATTGCCCCGGGGCCACAGAACCCAGACCGACGAGAGGAATTGGATTCCACCACCTCCCACAGGTCCACGTCGCCATAGTGGACATGTCCACTGTGGCCACGCACGCCCGGGGGCCTCCGGACGAGAAATGCACCCCTTGAGCGAATCTGGAATGGCCCTCACCGAGCAAAACCATGGCTCCGGAGATGGCTTGTTGGAACCACTTCCGGGTCTTTGGGGTATGCCATTGGGGGTCCCCTAGCTGAAACCCGCCATCCCAGACCCATTGGAGTCAACGGATTCGGGAACCAAGCCACGGTTCGGGTGCTACGGGCATTCTAGTTGGGCACCCCGGGGTTGTTCAGGGACACTTTGGGCATTTGCTCAGCGGCCACAGAACCCAAACCGATGAGCGGACTTGGATTCCGTCGGCCCCCATAGGTCCATGTAGCCATAGTGGACCTGTCCATGGTGGAACGCACGCTCGGGGGCCTCCGGACGAGAAATGCACCCCTTGAGCAAATCTGGAATGGCCCTCACTGAGCAAAACCCTGGCTCCGAAGATGGCTCGTTGGCACCGCTTTTGGGTCTTCAGAGTACGCCGTGGGGGGTCCCCCAATGGAAACCTACTATCCTGGATGTACCAAAATCAACAGATTTGCGAACCAAGCGATGGTCTGGGTGATACGGGCATTCTAGTCGGGCACCCTAGGGCCGTTTAGGGACACTTTGGGCATTTGCTCCGCGACCACAGAACCCAAACCGGCGAGCGGACTTGGATTTCGTTGGCCCCCATAGGTCCACGTGGCCATAGTGGACCTGTCCACGGTGGCCACGCACACCCGGGGGCCTCCGGACGAGAAATGCACCCCTTGAGCAAATCTGGAATTACCGTCATTGAGGAAAACCCTGGCTCCGGAGATGGATCATTGGCACCACTTCTGGGTCTTCGGGGTATGCCATGGAGGTTCCCCTTGCTGAAACCCGCCATCCTGGATCCATTGGAATCGACGGATTTGCAAATCGAGCCACAGTCCTGGTGCTATGGGCATTCTAGTCGGGCACCCCGGGGCCGTTCAGGGACACTTTGGGTATTTGCTCCACGGCCACGGAACCCAAACCAGCAAGCAGACTTGGATTCCATCAGTTTCCACAGGTCCACATGGCCACATTGGACCTGTACATGGTGGCCAAGCACGCCCGGGGGCCTCCGGATGAGAAATGCACCACTTGAGCGAATTTGGAATGGCCCTCACTGAGCAAAACCATGGCTTCGGAGATGGATTGTTGGCACAACTTCTGGGTCTTCGGTGTACACTGTGGGGGGTCCCCTAGCTGAAAACCGCCATCCCAGACCCACTGGATTCGATATATTTGCGAACCGAGCCACGGTTCGGGTGCTACGAGCATTCTAGTCGGGCACCCCGGGGCCATTCAGGGACACTTTGGGCATTTGCTCCGTGGCCACGGAACCCAAACTAGCAAGTGGAATTGGATTTTGTTAGCCCCCATAGGTCCACATGGCCATAGTGGACCTGTCCACGGTGGCCACGCACGCCTGGGGGCCTCCGGACGAGAAATGCATGCCTTGAGCGAATCTGGAATGGCCCTCACTGAGCAAAACCCTGGCTTCAGAGATGGCTCATTGGCATCGCTTCTAGGTCTTTGGGAGACATTGTGGAGGGTCCCCTAGCTGAAACCCGTCGTCTCGGACCCACCGGAATCGATGGATTCATGAACTGAGCCATGGTTCGGGTGCTACAGGCATTCTAGTCGGGCACCCCGGGGCCATTCAAGGACACTTTGGGCATTTGCTCCGTAGACACGGAACCCAAACCGGAGAGCGGACTTGGATATCGTCGACCCCCATAGGTCCACATAGCTATAGTGGACCTGTCCACGGTGGCCATGCATGCCCAGGGGCCTCCGGACGAGAAATGCACCCCTTGAGCGAATCTGGAATGTCCCTTACTGAGCAAAACCCTGGCTCTGGAGATGGCTCGTTGGCACTACTTTCGAGTCTTCAGGGTACGCTATGGGGGGTCTCGTAGCTGAAACCCACCATCCTAGACCCACCAGAATCGACAGATTTGTGAACCGAGCCATGGTTCGGGTGCTACGGGCATTCTAGTCGGGCACCCCAGGGCCTTTCAGGGACACTTTGGGCATTTGCTCCGTGGCTACGAAACCTAAACCGACGAGCGGACTTGGATTCCGTCGGCCCCCCCACAGGTCCACATGGCCATAATGGACCTGTCCATGGTGGCCACGCATGCTCAGGGGCCTTCGGACGAGAAATGCACCCCTTGAGTGAATCTTGAATGGCCCTCATTGAGCAAAACCCTGGCTCCAGATATGGGTCATTGGCACCACTTCCGGGTCTTCGGGGGATGCTATGGGGGGTCCCCTAACTGAAAGTCACTGTCCCGGACCCACCGGAATCGATGGATTCACGAACTGAGCCACGGTCCGGGTGCTACGGGCATTCTAGTTGGGTGCCCCGGGGCCATTCTAGTGGTGATAACAAGTTTACTGTCTGTTGAGTCTGATTCTACATCCAAGAGCCACTCAACAAACTCTGAGATAGAAAGCTCTGTAATTTTAGGATACTGATTCAACCACTCATATAGTTTCTCACCTTCTCGAGGATCTAAATTTATAAATTCCTTCTGGGTAGATTCAGGCATTCTCGAGGATCTAAATTTATAATTTCCTTTTGGGTAGATTCAGGCATGGAATAATATTTGGTGGCACTTCCAAGCTCCCCATACCATTTGGTCAGCCACAATATGTGCGACTCCAGTTTTGCTGCACAGTTGGACTTCTATGCCCCCGGAAGGTATCTAGCAGATGTCCCTGAAGGCCTTTTGGATGCGAGACAGAACGAGCCATAGAATGACGACCATGGCTCGGATCAATGAACCGTTGACTCCATTGGTTTCAGGACACCGGGATAGTGCCAGGGGCGCCCCTCTCCTCCGGTCCCGTGGCCCCGGTGCCATCTTGTATGTCCATCTTGGAAACTAGGGTTTTTCTCAGTGAGGGAGTGTGAAATTTTTGCACACATGGGTCAACTCTACAATGGTGATGGTGACGGTGATGGTGATGGTGATGGTGATGGTGATGGTGATGGTGATGATGAAGAAGATGGATTAGTGCTAGGGTTTGGGTGAGGGTTGGGGCTAGAGTTATAGAAGGAAATTGAATTAGGGTTAGAGTTAGAGTTAATGATGATGATGAAGATGGTGGCGATGATGAAGACGTTGACGATGGTGGTGATGGTGATGATGAAGAAGATGATGATGATGGAGACGTTGATGAGGATCCTAGAGATGATGTTGGTGATGATGATGACAAGTCCCTCTAAGTGGTTATCTATAGGAATAAAACATCAATCTCCAACCATAAATGAGCATGTTTTAAAATATATTAGTGGAAACCCTAGGTTGATGACGCGATGCTTGGATAAGGGCAAAAAGCCAAAATCTAGCTCGATTTGGGTGAACATTGAGCATGGGGAACCAAATACATGAAAAATGTTGGGGATACAAGAGTTTTTTGGGTTATAAGAGCACGGGGAACCAAAACCCTAAACCAACATAATCATCATGATATAAGAGTTTTTTGGGTTGGGGATATACCTCAAGGTACCCAAAGCATGAAAAAGGTTTGGGTGGACACAAAACTAAAGAGAGAGAAACTAAAGAGATATTTGATCGATAAAGAATTTCACAGTTCCCCAATGCTTTTCTCAAGTATAGATCTAAAAAATACCACCCTTGAAACTTTATGATAACTCCCTACCCCAAGTGGAAGACCCTTCTATCCATACATGGATTCCTAGAAGGTTTCATCTACCAAGTTAAATTTTCAAGACTATTGTAATAGATTATGTACTTCAACAAATTTCCTAAAACCTAGGTAATTCAAATCTTGAGAACCTATCAAAACCGCTATCTTCAAATGCTACAAACATAAATAGATATATTTAAGAAAATACTAACTCAATTTACTCAAATTTGATCCAAATCACATCACCATTTTATTCAACATAAAAGAGAAGGAACAGTTTAATACATATAGGAAAAATAAAAAAACATAGGCAAGGACATGTATGTATGTATGTATCAACAAAAAATGCATGTACCAAAGAAATAACATAAAACTACACACACCTCGATGTAGAACATAACATTCTTTTATGCAATTCTTTCTCTTATGTAAAGTTGACTGGCCTCATTCAATAAATCCATCTAGATCCTCTCTATTGCTAATTGTCTCCATCAATCTCTCGTGCTCTGAATGAGGTAGGTAGAAGCGTACCTTGGTTG
This sequence comes from Larix kaempferi, assembly GCA_027924585.1. Taxonomy (NCBI): domain Eukaryota; kingdom Viridiplantae; phylum Streptophyta; class Pinopsida; order Pinales; family Pinaceae; genus Larix; species Larix kaempferi. Next base: position 1,571,433 of record BSBM01000156.1, on the reverse strand, counting down.
AGCTCTTGCTTGACATTGTCTGAAGATGGATGTTTGTGCCAACGATCAAGTTTGTGAATTCATACACCACTGAACCTGGTCTGTAATCCATGAATACATGCCCACTAGTCTTTCTTGACTTCCCATCTAGTGTAAGATATTCCCCCTTAACCACCATCGATCCAGTAAGAAATTCAATTCCTCCATCGTTGATTAATGATCCGTAGAGGGTTTGCTTACCTTGGATGCACCGTGCCAACCAATAATCCATGCCCCATTCATTGTATTTCGGTGCAACAACTGCGTATATGTGTCCTGGTTGTACAAGATCTGAGATATGGTCGTAGTCTGTAGAAATCGTTGACTGGCCCTCCTCTAACTGGGTTGTTTCAAGAATTGCACGTTGGTCTACTGCAAGTGACACACGATCCCATTCATCAACCCAGTCCATGCATTCGCATTCATCCCATTCGTCGTTGCTGCAAGGGTTGCAAAAGCATGCAAGCTTTTGTGTCCATATTTCAAATAAATGGTTGTTTGAGCTTTGAACTGAATGAAATCCATGCGTTCCTTGTACTGTTCCGCAACTATAGGAATGCGATCGATCTATGTCAACCACTAGCCAAAAATTTCTTGCCACATGTCCTGCCACCGATGATGTTTGTGGATCTCTTGCTCGTTCTGACATTGTTGCGGAGCACCATTGAACTATGGACCGTGCATCTCAGATATGAGGTTCCTTGTCAAACCTCATCTCTTCCCGTCGTAGTGCAGTCTTGATGCATGCACTGGCCCCATCATGCTTTCCTTTCCCATGCCCGGTCTCAAAATAGTTCCATATATGCGGCGCATTATAAGTCTTATGCAAAGTACTCATCCATTGGAATACTCGGGCAGTTTTGAACTGGCCCGCACAACCATCCGACCATATCCAATGCCGATCCATCTGTATATCTCTCTCCTTCAACTGATCATAGAAAATTCGAAAACAATGTTGCACATAATGCAAATCATGGGTTCTATCATCACTTATGTAAAATTTTATCTCCTTCAGTATTATACTCTTGTCATTGCTGCTCTCTGGCCCATGCCTATACATAATATGTACCATGATGTTGACTTGGTCTGAATGGTAGTATTGACTCTAGATTTCATTTTGTGGCTGAAGGGTGTAATTTTCTGCAAAATCCACAATTGACACTATGGTTCCAACGGGAAATGTGTGCCTGCATTTTCTGTATTGTTCATCTTGCCATCGCGCTACATGCTCATGTTGAACATACTGCTCGGTTTTCTCATAGAATTCCATCAAGAAGTCACATACCGGTACCTGTTACCATGGAAACAAGGGAAATATTACAATGTGGCCTTTGGAAAAATGTATATGCCATAAATTGAATGTGTACTATGAAAAATATGCAATATTCATTTGTACCTGTGACTTTACCAATGCAATCTTTTTACTTTCTCTGACATTGTCTAATTGATAGGTCATGTACTTGAAGCTCTACATATCCACACCCATCATGCCAAATTCGGTGTCCTTGCTTTCATGGATGCAATGGTTCAAAAGAGAAAACCCACTGCACATAGAACATGTCCCATATAGACAGGATTTTTCATAATACTTTTGTCCTTCGGGCCTTGGACACATGATGTTGTGGATAAATTCTCTTGATCCATTTGGTGGTAGTATGGATTCATTGTAGCCCTACACAATGTTAGTATGCAAATCACAAAATATATGTTTATATGTGTCATAATAATATTCATATTCTACATGGTATCTACAACAACAAGTGTTCCGATCAATGCATATACGAACGTACCATGGTTTGCATTTCTCAAAGGCCCAGGTTCAATTGTGTGTGCTCATTCCTGAATCTCTCATAGAGTTCAGTCTGTGTGGTGTCAAGGAAGTGTTTAACATGGGGCTCACGTTCAGTAGAACCTTTTCTCAGTTTTAGCACGTCTCTTTGGTTTGATGAAGGTCTAGTATGATCATGCCAAAACTTTTGTACTAACTCCTTAACAACATCAATTAGCTTCCTATCTGCATGAGGCAACCTACCAACAAAATACCAACAATCGTTTCCACTCGGAGTGTCAAGATTTTCTCTTATAACAGAGTACTTTTTAATAGTTTTTCTATTTAATTTGAGTATGTGAGAAGTGTGTGATAGCAGGCGATGTTGCCTTGTGGACTTGCTTACAACTGATTCCGCTAAAACACGATGAGCTGCACAAAGATATTTTGTACGAGACTTCTTCCCAATCGCATTAAATGCAGATTAGAGATTTATAACAATATGACTGCTGGCCTCTAAAATTTTAACCATCTTTATGCCAAAAATTCTCCAAACAACAGCTAAAGAACATGACTTTAACAAACCTAGCAATAATTGACATTTACCTGCATCACCTTTGGATTCAAAATATTCTTTGACAATTTTGTTGCATTGCCATTCGATAGTGCATTTTGGAAACTTTCCTTCGAGCCCCGACATAGCACTCTCATCCACATGAATACGTCTAGGATTTCTTCTTATTGCACTGGACAGTCGAGGTAGGGAGGGTGGACATGATACATGAATACCCGAGCTTGTTTGTTGTGGTGCTTGGTTCATAGATTGGGCCATAATGGGAGTGTGGTTGACAGGGTTGTGGTCTTCTTGGGGAGATTGCAAATTAAGCAAGGCTTGTATGTCCATCTCTACACATGCAGCATCTCCCAAAATTCTTGTGTCCTGAGGAACTTTAGAATGACTTGTTGATGGATTGTTGGTTGGAGATTGTGTTGATGTTGGAATTTGAGTTGGGTCTATTGGACGCGACTGCTTTACTGGTGGTTCTGAACAAGAGGTTGTTGTGTCAACAACTGTGTTAGGATCAGTGGCATGATCCGGGGCAATGATAGGACCATGTCTCAATCTTTCCATTCCCAACATGGCCTTTTCTCTTAAGTCATTGACCTTTTCAATGGGCAGATTCCTTCTATTTTTTTTTTTTGCGTTTCGTGGGTTTCCCATCTCCAAAAGTCTCTTTAACACAACTATTAGGCCCACCCTTGCAAAAGAAACAACAAATAAGATATTAGTGCCATTATACAATGAACCTGACACATTCCAACATAGCTTACAACTTTACAAATTAACATATACAACTACAGACTATGTTGGTTTAATTGTGTTCGAATAAACATCATTATCCCTTACAATTCCAATCAATATAGTTGATGTTTGGTCAAGTGTAGAGAGGAGAAACTAGTGTCTTGCCTGGCCATGAATTCATAAAAATTATGGTAGTAACACCCTACAACAGAGATGGCTAGAGATGCCTTGGGAATAGTTTGATAGTTTTTCTACATCAAATAAGGAAACCTTAATTAGTTGCATTTTTTGCTTTCTCCCTTAATGTTATCAATTCTAAATTTTGCACCTAGTTTGATTGCTTTGTCTTCCTAGTGGAATGGTATATCCTTCCATTTTAGGCAATGTCCTTTACCATCGTAAATTACTAGGTTATATAACACATTAAGGAGTTGAAGAAACAACAACAAACTATTTCCTTAGATCTATAAACCTTGAGATGATAGAATGTGATTTTAAGTTTAAAATACCCATGGTTGAATTCAACAATGCATCACAATAGAATGAATGTATACCTTGTTTTGTGCAAAACCTTAAGGAGGATGAAAAGGTTTCTAACAAGGATCATGGTCTTGGGAAGGGTGATTAGGGGGAATATAATTTGACCTTTCAATGTGCAATATCTATGGTGGGGAGGCATTGGAGAGTGGGGAACTAGGGACTATACCAACAATCATCATGTTGAATAGAGCATGAAGTGGGGAAGTCTTGGTTTTTGGAAAAAAAATCATTATTAAAGGTGAGGGGATATTGTAAGGATGGTAAATATGGAAGAATATTATCATATTTGGATTCATAGAGAAAG